>JASJET010000024.1:2700000-2973465 GCA_034092305.1 Diaprepes abbreviatus | reverse complement strand
GAAGGTGGTGGTTATTCACCCAAATAAGAACTAAGCTTCCGTATAAATTTGGTCCCGTCGTGCTTTGATATCAGTATTTTCAATATAGGAATATAGTAAGAAATGGGTACCACAATAAAAAAAAGAGAGGTTATAACTTGTGTAGTTGTAGAAATACTATGACAATTGCGTCAAAGGCAAAGCTTGTCTACTACTAAAAGAAAAATATGTAAATTAAACAATTTATACGAGAGCCATTTGCGTAGAACACAAATTTATTGACTAAAATATGGTTGCCGGACTTGCATTGTATTTATTTTTGTTTGTTTTTACCACGTTTTGATTAGGATACATTTTTAATCATTATCAATTATGAAGTGAATGTTTCCCTTAAGTAATGTAGAACATAAACACAAGTTTTTTTTAATTTTCGCTATACTTTGTAGTTTCGCACAACATATAACGCGTTTCGCTACGATGTAGCTTCTTCGGATATTTGACGTACTAGTGGATCAAACATCCGAAGAAGCTACATCGTAACCAAACGCATTATGTGTTTTCTAAACTAAAAAATATAGCGGAAATTAAACAAAAACTTGTGTTTATGTTTTACATTATTTATAATGGATTTCCATCAAGAAAAACCACTACAATTCAAAGTTTTCTCTAAAGCTTATATAAGGACTCTGTCCATTGAAGCGTGAAGTTTAGATCAGAGAAACGTCGTACAAATAAAAAAAAATAAGAATGCAAATTCAACAACCACATTTTAATGAATCTGCACCATTGTCTACAATCTGCAAATAAACGTTGGAAACTTGGTACGGGCCCAGTATCGACGACGAAATTAAAAACTACCAAAAAATTGTGATTAAACTTGCCAAGGAGGATGTCCATTCTTCATTTTTACTATAAGCTCGAAACAGTGAGTCATTTCTATAGGTTTCAGATTAAAATTACCCATACTGGGTAATAGAGCACGTCACATTCTGGACAACGCTAGCAAAGCGCTAAAAAGATCACAAATAAATTATTATAGATAGCCAAACGCCCTTCTTCTGGACAAAGCAACACAGCGTTACGAAGAAATCAAAGTCAAAACTCTGTCAGATGACTATGCATCAATTTTCCAAAAAGTAGACAATTGATGCAATAAACTAGAAGAAAATATGGAGAGAATCACCAGAAAAAACTAAAACCACAACAACAACCGAACTCCACCTGAAACAACTTCAAGAAAAATCATTATAAACTTATTTTCAAAGATACTCATAACAGTAGAACAACTAACTTTTGCATAAGGGTCTTAATCTCGCAATAGCACATAAAAATAAACCTGATTTCGATCTATAGAATCAATACAAGTCGATGAAAACCATTTCAACGAGTTTTGGGTGGAAAATATAATCGACCCTGGAAAACAAGAAAACTCCCGTCCAAAATGTCTTCAAGATAGAAGCTCCAGCATTAAAAAAAAACTTCGTAAGGATGAATCCATCAAAATGCTACCAGCGCCCAAAATAAATGCAACGGTAATCTTGGACATCGTAACTTACGGCCATAACCCCAAGGATATCCTGGAAAAACGAAAATATAGATTGCTAGCTCGTGACCCAACCAAATCTACAAAGTTAAAAATCTACCGAACACGAAAGAGATACAAAGACCATATACCTGAGAAACTAGGATCGGCGCTCACACTACATTACAGCAAGCCACCACATCTTTACGGACTACTAAAAATTCACAAAACCAGCATATCGTTAAAACCAATAACCAGCTCCAGAGGATCTCCAATAAGTGCACTAGCGAAGTCTTTAGAAGTTAAGATGGATACATATGTCAAAAATTCCACACATTTTGTGAATATTATTAACAGCACTAATCTAGAGACAATAGACTAAATTTTGATGTGAAAAGTCCTATTTTAATATGTCATTAGGGAAATCACAAAACATAATCAAAACTAGACTCTCAAAGGATGCAGCATTATCAGATCAACAATGTTACCACTGGACGAGGTGATGGACCTTTTGGAGTGTTGCCTGTGTAGTGCTTACTTTCAAGTAAAGGGCAAGTTCTACGCTCAGAACGGCGGGTTTCCAATGAGTTTTTTCTCTCTCTTCATACGTAGACAACATATATTGGAATGCTTTGAAACTGATGCTACAGAAACAGTAACAGTGAAACTGAAAATTTGGTTGAGATATGTCGATGAAAAAAAAAATAGATAAATGATCAATTACCCTTCCTGGATGGCATAGTCAGCCTTTCAAACGAAATTACTAAAACTTCGGTATACAGAAAACCAATACACACTGGACAATATCTCAACAATGTTGTGCAAAACGAGGAATATACGCAAACTTTTTAATCCCCCAGTATCTATATGCAACAATGTAGATTGACTTGAAAAATAGGTGACAAATATTAATTCCTATTTACAACAGAATGGTTATCCTCTAAAATTAATACGCGATGTTATAGCTAAATTTAAACCAAAGACAGCAAGAAACATCCCGTCTTCACAATTCCTTATATTAAGGGAACCTCGGAGAAAATGAAACGAATTGCTAGCAGTTGCAATATAAAAACGATATTTAACAATAAAACAATTTTTAAAAAAAATTTAGAAAGACTATTTTATTTTTATAGATTTTCAGGATAATAACCTGCCGACGTTTCGATGCCACTATCGAAACACGGTAGAAATAGATTTATTTATTTCTTGCTGAAATCTTAAAATCTATTGTATATCAGCATTTTTCGCATATTTGAGAGAGTGTAGCGCTCGCGACCGTCATATTTCAATGGTCCCATAATACTGTATCGCCATCAGATTTATGTGTACCAAATTTCAGCTTGATCAGATAATAGGAATCCAGTTAAATTTTGATTAGAAGATTTGATTGTCAGCCGACAGCAGTGAAACTTAATAAAATCGTTTAATGTCAAAACTAAAAACTATCGATAAGAAAGTATATTGGAGAAACCGAGCATCCACCAGAAATTCGAAATAAGACACATAACACTCATTCACAAAACGATGAAACGTCAAGATCTAGTATTGCAGAATACGCTTGAGATAAACAACGTCATATTAAACGGTCTGAAGCTGCAGAAATATATATCGAAACTCAACATGAAAAAGAAAAAACTTATTGAAGCAGCCCCCATTAAAAATAATAATGGAAGTTTTAGTAAACCTGAGTTTAGAAAGATAACTAGACTTCACGCTTCAATTGATACAGTCCTTATTCGCTCAATGCGAGTCACGGAAGGAGAAGCAAAAACGATGCTAGCGTGAGCTATGGATAATTCGTGAACTTCGGGGCCATATTTTGTACTTTTGAGGTATCGAATACGTGTCAACTTTTTTTTTAAATGATTAAAAACAATGAATAAGCGGAGTTGCTATGTTTGTAAAAATACTAGCAAAAAAAGGTGTAAATTTTATAAATTTCCAGTAGCAAAATGGAAATTAAATCAAAAAATAAATGGATAAGGTTAAAAACGATAGTACATCCATAGACATAAGAGTAATTAGTAGTACTTAATATAGAAAAAGTTAGCGCACGCTTAGAAAGAGATAAAGCGTTTTCGATGTACGTACCTCTTCTTCTAATTTCGGTCAATTGACAGAGATATCCAATGACGTTCAGAGTATCGTTCTTAACTCCGCCATTAGAAAGAGAGGTACTACTTATCGAAAACGCTCTGCCTCTTTCTAAACGTGAGCAAACTTTCTTCTATAGGATCCGCAGTCTAGTATCGTTAGATGATGTCTATGAACATGTCACATGTTAGAAGTTCCGATATAAAGTCGTATTTTAAGTAATAAAATACATGCTTCAATAGTTTTCTTTGTTTTAATGGCCATCCAAGGCAAGTACCACAGCAATATATAATAATTTTTATTCAACGTTATTATTTAATAGCAGTTTTTTTCATTTTGAAATTACTTAAACTAAATTTGAATGAATTTTGATTATTTCTTTATTGATTCTACCTATTTTTTTTTGACTGAAGTAATATAAATTTATAGTAATAATAAATTGATCTTCACTTGTTTTATAAACTCATATACTTTTATTAAAATTAAAAAATATAATTTTCAATTGCGAATTTCCATTATATTATACTGTCAAAAAACGCAAATATCGCCTATTAGTTCATGGATTAGCAGGCGCTGCTGTCACGCACTGAGCCAATATAAGCTCGTGCCCTTAAAACATTCAGTTCATACTTGATAACAATTAGAGATACAACCGAAACGTTAGACAAACAAATAAGAATAAAGATAATGCAAGTCCGACAACCACATTTTAGTTAATCTTTAACTTGGTCTACAACCTTGAAACAAACAAACAAAACTTATATTAATAAATATTTGAAAAGAGTAAATATTAAATTTTAACAAATAACTGAAAATATAATAAATAATAGTTAAATTTTATTAAAACCAAAAATTACCTACTTTTTATTTGAAGCTCTTTGTATTCTTAAAATTTATTTTGTACATACATAATGTTACTGGGTAAAAATTATTTACGTTACTTGGCGTCCTTTTGACTTGTCCATTCTTTGCATAGATACGATTTTTTTATCAATTTTTAAAGGACAAATAAAATTATTTTAGTTAAAAGTTGGGCATATGATGTCGACAAACTCGTTTGGTGAACTTTTTAAGATCTAAATTCTCACCATACACAGTTTTAATGTACTGTGAACAGTTTAGTCAGCGAAAGTCAAGAAAGCATCGTAACTCTATTTTGTTTCTACTTAATTTGAAAATGTCGTTGTTCGGCTACTATATCTTCTAACCGAAAATAAACAGAACTTCTGAATTTACTAGGTGATTTGAAAAGTTTCTAGACTGCCACAGAGATGGCGTTGATACCAGAAAACATATACTACTGTGAATATTTCATCAGTCTTATGAACACATGTGAAATTTCAAGCCAATCTGCCAAATTGTTTTTTCTACAGCTGTCTAAGATAGAAGAGTTTTTTCTCTTTTCTTAAATATAGAAAAATTGGAAATTCGCACAGTGATAAAATATTTATATAAAAAAGATATGAAATTCATACAGATATGGTAAATGTATTAAGAAACGATACTCCTTCACGAGCAACAGTATTTAATTGGCTTGCTCCATTTTAAACGTGGTCGTATAGACATCAGTGACAAAGCATGCAGTGAACGTTGAAAAACTGCTATCAAGGAAAAAAATTATTGAATCTATACCTCTATGAAATTGATAAGGCTGTGGGCATCTCAAACCAATGTATGTTTCATGTTTTGAAGAATAACTTAGGGTTCAGAAACATGGGTGCCAGATTTGTTAACTTTGGATAAAAACGCACTGGAGTGAAACTTTTACATTGAACAAAACTGATTCTCTGCGGAGACCATAGATGAGACTTGAGTTTACCTCTATGATCCTTACCGGCGGCAGTAAGCCGCAAACTAGATTAAACCTGGGGGACAAAATTGTTCAAAAAAGATTGTCATCACTTTTTTGGGATGAAAAAGAAATGTTAATCGATTACCTGCAAACCGGTAAAATAATAACAAGAGAAAATTACTGCGATCTTCTAGATCAGCTGAATGTAAAAATTCTAGAGAAAACACCTGGTTTATAGAAGATAAAATCATCTTTTATCGGGACACTGTACCTGCTCACAAAAGCATTTTGACGATGATGAAAATCACTGAATTACAGTTCGGATTACTTAAATATCCACCCTATTCACCAGATTTAGTTCCTTTTCCATCTGTTCCCACACCTCAAAAGATTTTTGCGCGGAAAGCGTTTTTCATAGAATAAAGAAGTGCAGTTGTAGAGGGGTATGTTAAAGGCCTACCGAAAAATCACTTGAGAGATAGAATACGTGAATTGTAAAATTGCTGTAAAAAGTGTATTGAACTCGAGGAAGATTATACTAAAAAATAAATGTATTTTGTATCATTAACTAATTTTCATATGTAGTCTAGAAACTTTTCAAATCGCCTGATAAACCTCGCACGTATATAAAATTGTGTATCCTTTATTTTAAGTTGGTACAATTGTAAGTGATGAACACATAAAAATTCATAATGCTATTAACGAAATCAATTTAGCAAAGATATAATAACTAAAAAAATTAAATTCAACTGGCAACTTACAGTTTTCTATTCCCTCCCCTCCTTTTTCGCAATCCTTATTAAATAATCTTATACCAGCGACGACTCTGCTAAATTCCTCTAGTCTCTCATGTTTGGTATTCTTAGGTAAAGCGGCAAATGCTTTTAATTCATCATCATCTAATATGCTTTTTAATGCTACTAACGCCTCTTCATAGACCTAAATGTGAAATTTAAAAAACAAATATTTCAACGGAAAATCAATCTTACAATTGTTTTCAATAAATAGCCAAAATAACATAATTAAAGGTACGAAAGATTGACGCCGTAATATAAATAATATAACATGTTGCATTCACTAAGGCTGCGCCAACTTGCACGTAGTAAATATTTGTCTTCCTTGTATTCTCTAAGCTGAATACTCTCGAACAACTCAACATCACAACTTTTAGTTATAAAAGAAAATATCGCATTTTAAATTAACATAATTATTGAAATACGAAATGGAAACGTGGTACGCCGATGATGAAATATGTTCAACAAAATATCATCAACCAGAGACACACATACAGTCTGAGTATCACTAATTATCAAATCTAAAAATTGATCGTTCGAATTAGCATACTAATTAACCTGCAACAAATTTAAATATTTATAACCCGTACAAATGATGTTGGCTGGAGAAGCAACAGAGTACTGTACACTAAAGGCTATTAAAAGAATTATTCCACAAGGTGTTCAGAAGATTAAAGTGGCTAGACATCATAAACTCATGAGTAGGATCGTTATCAGTCAACTCCAAAAAAAAATTCCACAATTGCCTTCGTACATTTCATGACCATATAGAGGAGGCATATATAATGATTTAAACACTAACCTTTTAACATATTCGACATGTCAAGGATTTACTTATATTATCTTAGATTTTAGGCTCTTGCGTACGCAACTAACATGCTACATCCTCTAGATTTTAAAGTAGAAGACAAATTCCTATCACGTCGGTAAATATCAAAATCCAAAATACCAATTCAGCATCATCGTAATCAAAATTAAGCCCCTTAATTTATATTTACAATTAAGACAGCTTTGAGACACTGAACCCTCGGAGAACATAATCCTTACTGGCATGGGTTTGAAATTAACAATTCGATAACCAGCTTTAAAGACATTACACTCAGTATCATTGTTCAATTACAATCTCTCCAACAGAGTCCCCACGTGAGATTTATCATGACCGACATGATGTTCTATTTGCTCAGAATTTTAGACCACTCACTTCTGTCCTACACCTTCGACACAACATCTATTTCACTGTGCATTGACAGCCGTTGCGTAATAGATGATCCCAAAGTGTGCCGTTACTTTTAAGCACTTTCGAGTTTTCCCGTAAATTAGCGACTTCATTTCTCAACGTGAGTAATTTTATTCCTCTGGATAGTCTGTATTTCCTCCGGAATACCACGGACTGATTCTCTCTGATCTGATACCATATTTAGCATTTGTGACATCACAGGAATAATGACATCATTACTAATATTATCCTTTATCAGAAGGTTCTTTATTTGATCTCTAACATCGTTAGGAGTAGACAAAACAACAAAATCATCGGCAGACGGAACCCCAGTCCACATTAACTCCCCATCCGTCATGCACCGGCATTACTTCAATGACGGCATTACGCATTCGGTTGACTAAGAGTGTTCACATCTGATTCAACCGCATTTGGTACATTACCCAGTTATAAACGTTTAGAGCCATCATCCTTACAGGTTATTACACTACCAGTTGTGTGATCCGGTTCTCTGAGAAAGGAAGAAAACTTTATCAAATTCTATGGTTGACAATCCCGATTATTCTTTCTGTATCCAATCACAATATCCAGAGCATTCGATCGCCATTTATTTAAATCATATTAAACGATCACAAATAGAGCCCGAATACTTTTCTTCAATTCTGTTCTGTCAATATACATTTCTAACAAAATTCAAGTGCTCTGCCTATTCAGACTACAAAAATCACCAGAAAGGAGATTCCATCAAACAAAAATTAGAATAGACTACTATAAAGTTGATAATTCCTTGCTAAAATTTTATATTTTTTTTTCTTTCTTACACTTTTTCCATTTAACGTGAATAGTATTTAAAGTTAACAGTAAAATTAAAGTTATCATTTTAATATTACTGAATTCTGCAGTTTGCTATCAACATACTCATATAAAACTCGAATTTAACAAAACAACATAACTTAAAGAAACTCAAAAAGATCAGGGATCGATCTTACTACTTAACTTAACTTAACGCGATGGGCTTTTTCATAGTTGAATTTTTTGTGCGCATGCCTCAACTTTCGCCATGTTTTTCGGGCACTTTATACGGGTATAAGCAATGCATAAAATGTTTTGAATATAATTAAAAAAAATTAATTACTAATATACTTTTAGCGGCACAATTTTAATTGTTATACACTAACAACTGAATAATAATATAAGTATTTCAATTAAAATATATAATGTTATCAGTAAAGAAAGGAACGAAAAAACGTTGTTGTCGCAGCGATACGCGTAGAAAATCTTTTTTAGAGAATTTATATAATTTTATTAGTTCTCCCCAATATCGTGGAAAACTTATTAAATCAACAGAAACACATAAAAATTTGTCCAAAATTTGTTGGTTAAAAGATGCCGACGAAGTGATGGTCGACTCCAAGTGATTGATCATGTTAATAAAGACACATACATTGGTTCACTTCATTTTGAAGGAGAAAGTGGTCCAACAACAGAATATCCTGACTCCGTCCGTTGTGTAAAAAAAGAACCATACAATTAATCAAGATAGATACTTACAACTCAATCAATCTGAAGTAAAAAATTTAATAAAAATTAAGTAAAAATAATTTTTATTGGTTATGATTAATTATAATTTTATTAATTAATAACACAGATTATCTTTGTGCAAATATTATTGTTATTCCAACCTCTTAACTAGATGTACTTTATTTCTGCTTTAAGGACGACCATGGCACTTTAACCGCCGTCGTAATTGAAGATAATTGTGGTTTTCTACTGTGATATGCACTAATGAAGCACTATCAATTAATTTTTCATTTAATTGCGCTGGTAATAAGGGTAACAATCCTTGTCCGGCCACAATTATAAAAAGTGCCCGAAACTTTCATATTACCGCATTTTAAACATGGCCGATGCACTTACACTAAACTTGTTGTAAAAAGGTCTATTCAAACATAATACGATATGTAAGAAATTATTTTGTTTCCTGTTTTCCAAAATAGAAATTACTGAAATTTTTTAGGATACTACTGAATAAAAATAAGAGTAAAGGCAGAAATTGGAAAACAAAGTCATGGATATATAAATTAGCTCTGAAAAGATCAAAACGAGAACTGCAACAGAAGACATTATATTTTTTTATATTATCATAATATTAACCAGTTCTCTCTGGACGATCGTTCCATATAAGTCCAAATTAATTAACTTCGAAAAACTTACCTGTTAAAATTAAAATGTACCATTTTTAATGCAATTTGAATTAATATTAAACCCATTAACACCATCAAGTTTAACATTTTGTATATCAAAGAAAAATATTTGGAACATTTAGTAATACGAGCCTTCCGTTTATTTTCAGGAGAAATATGAAACCATGAGATTTAGAAAGTGGGTTTTTAATATCATAAAATGCGTAAATTGTCTCTCTCCTTCCCCGTGCTTACTTTTGAATCAGAAAGAGAGAGATAACGGGTAAAATCCAAGTCAAACGGTACTATTACACAAATCTTTATCAGGTTAGCAAGAAAGTAATTTCGATTTTGTAGTGTGAAATAAAACTCATTTTTTATATAAAGAATCAACTTTAATCAATTATATATTTGCCATTATGTTCAATGATTTTCTGACATCTTTCTTGCAGCTTCATGATTCCGCGCTCATAGAAATGTTGGTCCTTATCAGCAAAAAACTGAACCAAGTGTGATTTAAGGTCATCATTATTTGTAAAAGTTTTACCATTCAAAAAATTTTGCAAACTTCGAGAGAAATAGTAATCAGATGGTGCCAGGTCAGGGCTGTATGGGGGCTGTGACATCAGTTCCCAACCACGCTGCAATAATTTCCCACAAGTTACTAAAGATCAGTGAGGCTTTATATTATCATGATTCCTTTGTGATTTGCCAATTCTGGTCATTTTTCTTTGATTGCTTCATCAAGTTTCATTAGTTATTCACAGTAAATATCTGAATTGATAGTCCCTTGGAAGCAGCTCAAAATATACAACACCAAATAGACAGCATAACCTTTTTTAGATGCAATTCAGCTTCAAATGTGGTTTGTGCTAATTCATCACGCTTGGATCATGATGGTTTTCAAATGAGAGAGAGAGACACGTCAGTCCCTGGGGCCTTTTAGTGGCGTTTGAGTAAGCTAGCATATCTTGCAAGGAACTCAGTGAGGACAGAAGTGGGGCATATTGTAGAGACGAACAGAAAATGTGTTTAATAGTCAATTCTGATCCGCAATGTTGACATATTAGAGGTTCTGATTTTTCTATGACAAATCCACGCGTAAGTCTTGACTGTCCCATTCTAAGTCTAGTTAGTAGAACTAGTGTTTTGCTATCAATCTAGGAGAGATCGTCTTTGCCAAAGAAGGTCTATTTGACTTCCTGAAGTTTGACATTTTCCTCCAATAGATCCCATTCAAGCTGGATCGTGTTTCTGATTAGACCGTCCGTAAACTTGTTCATGTGAAATTGAAAGATTGTGTAGTCGACTGGAGTAGGATTTGATAAGTATATGTGTTTGGCCAGAGAGTCCACTCTTTTGTTTTCCCTTATACCCACAAGATTGGGAATCCATATGAAGGAAATTCTTTTATTCTGTATAAAGATTCTTTCGATATTGTAGAGCATTAAGTTGGATAAGGGGGAATTTTGCCGTCATGATTGGATCGATTGGAGAGAGCTAAGGAAATCAGAGGCGATAACCTATTTAGTGGTGTTATTTTAGAGGATAAGGTCCGCGGCCTTGAGGATGGCAAAAAGTTTGGCCGATATTATGCTGGTGAATTTATGCAGATTGAAAGTAGTAGATTTTATACGACAATAAAAGGCGGGGTCTGTGTATTCAGAAGTTTTTATGAGATAATTTTTATATAGAGAGTTGACTATTGAGATAAATTGCTTGTTATGAAACATGTTATTGAATTGATCCTTAGGGTATTTGGTTAGTGACAAGTTTAGGTTGATTGAAGGGGGAAAGATGTACATGTTGAAGGGAATGACCTGAGGAGTGTTAAGTGAAAGATAATTGATTAAATTTTGCTTAGAAGCAGTTTTTTTTGTGTTGGGAAAAGAATTGGAGGGAAATAGATCACGATGAGATATATATCCTGGCAACACACCCTGCTCAGCAGATCATGGTTTAGAAATCACATACTATCTTTAGACGATATTTACAGCAGAAATTCGTAAGCCGCTGCAATCTATGAAATATTCTAGACGATTTACAGCAGAGTTATGTATGTTTCTTCCGATTTATTTTATAAAAACGTAGAGCAGATTCATAAGTAAAACGTATGCAAAACCTCAGTAAAATGCTGAACATCAGAAACAGAATATTTTAAATCTTATGATGAACTTACTCAAAGCTGCTGTTACGTCATTATCCATTAGCATTTTATGTAAATAAATATATAAAAGTCGGAAACAGAAGAGATATAGTTCGGATTAAGCTTTCAGATACAGTGTGCTTCAGAATTGGGAAAAGTTTACTACCAGGGTAAGGGCGAAACTTAAGTCTATTTACATATCTTGCTAGACACAGTTATCTTCTATTGTAAAGGGATGGTAGTTCTAATTCACAATGTAGACTTTTCACAGGACTTGTGCGGAAGGCTCTCATTGCTGTTCTAAGTCCCTTATGATGGATCGTTTACGAATGATCTTACTGTAGATACTCATTTTTCATCACAAATGATGATTCTTTTCAAAAAAGGATCAGTTTCATTGCACGTGAGATGCATATGGCAAATATTGACTCATTGTGTCAATTAATCGAGCTTCTTAGCGAGTTCAAGACATTTTAAGTGATTTTCAGTTATAGTGTGCGATACATTTAACCTCTCTGCAATCTCTCAAACAGTTATATGATGATTGGTCATCATCGATTTCAGTAGGTCGACCAGAACGTTGGTCATCCACTACGGAATTTCTTAAACCAATTCTGACACGTGCGTTTTGTTCAACGCCACAAACTTCATATATCGCTTCGTGCCGAAAATATTGGTTTATACACTCCATATTAAAATTGATCCCAAACTAACAATTACAAACAAAATTAGCGAGGTGCTTTCAAAGTAATCTAAATGTGACTGATATTAAATGTCAAAAAGAAAAACCATAATAATGACAGAAGTCCTTCAAAACAATTACAACGCTCTCTATGGGCAATAATCAAAAATACTTTCTTGCCGACGCAATAATATAAAATTGAAATGCGATATGTCATAGCTTCAAATGGAAAAGAGTCACGTGTCACTTCATTTAAAGGTATTTTAACCCTCTATGCGACGCCATTTATTTTTTGAAATTTTAATAATTAGTAGTGGAAATAATAGCGACTAAAACGAGTTAAAACACAACTTCAATCGTTCATAAATGCTTAAGCAAATTTTCTAAATTTCAATAACAATTAGATGCTAGATAAAGAATTAGAATGCCTTTAAAATAAAAATGACGTGCCACGTGACACCCTTTTTCATTTAAAAATTTTTACTACTAGGAGCAAATATTATATATTGTATATAAAATTATTGGAATAGAAATTTAAAAAAATGATGGTGTTGTTTTCTTATTTTAACTCGAATTTATAAACTCACCTTTAATTTCATCGGATTGCCCAAGCCACTAATTAAGGTTATGTAATAAACAATTTTTTTCAATAGTAAATCCGAATTCTCCCTATCCGTGATGTCTGTTAGAATAAAGATATCTTCTTTTAGAGGTGCAATTCTATTTCTCAAAACCTTTCTATTCAATTCAATAAGATAATCCATGTGATCCATATTGCAAGAAAAATAAAACTGAATGTTTACGGTAATAAGTTGTGGTTTGTCCTGTTCAATCAACAAATCTTCAGTAACATATTTGACAAATTGTTGTACGTTCTCTCTTTGGTTAAAGAAATCATCGTCAATGCCCCAGTTTGGATCGATGAGTAGAAGTTTCGTCTAAAAATAAAGTATATATAATTCAAGCAGCAAATAACGTCTATGGGGCTTCTTTATTTGGACAGATTAGTCCGAAACGTCATAGGCCAAATACAGACAGCTTAAAGACGTCAATTTTCAGACTAATCTAAGTCCTTTTTAAAAGACGTCTTTAGGTCGTCATAACTGAGACTACTAAAGAGATTTAAAAAGTTCCTGTTTTTCACAAAAACTGTACCTACCAATTCGCTTTTTTAAAACTGTACCTACCAATTCGCTTTTTTAAAACTGGTCGGTATACTGTATATTTTTAACAGACTTCTAAAAGCAGGAAGTTCTAAATTCGACCGCTAATATATTTTTTATGTACGTACATTGTAGCGCCTCTAGCCTATCTATTTTTTTATGTACTTTTTCATACTTTCCTAGGGCTAGGGCAACTGCAGATTTTAAAGGAGAGAGGGACGAGGTCCTAGTGGAAGCATTGAAAGACACAATATTGTGTCAGCTTATTCGGTTTTTAAATTTCATCGCTTTTTTTAATTCCTACCAATATCTTTATTCTAAGGCAAAAAAAATGAAAGAAACTGTGTAAACAATAACAAACATTAAACATGTTGCATAGCAATGTTACGATTAGTGTTAATGTTCTTTACATTGCTTATCAGAACTGTTAGTGTTCTGTCATTTTACTTTTTTTTTTAATATGCAATGTTGTGGAATCAACATCTTACCACCGCTTTCCGGCAAAACTGGACTTAAATAAAGGTCCGAGTTTGTGGAAAGTACAAGGATGTCTGGGAAAAATACCGGTGGATCCCACTGATGAGTCCACCACCGGTATCGGGACGAAACATCTATGCATTTACTACGGTGATCGAAAATAGGTCGCTAGTTTTATGCCCTTAACATCAGGGGCATTACTACGACATGGAGCCCGAGCAGGGACGATGAGATGCAACGCCGTCGAGTCGTGGCCTTGTGCTAAAGCCGGTACCCTACTTTGGAAAGACCACCTAGGATGTCCGTTCCACTTCCTTTTCAGGCCTGTGCTTTCTAACGGCTTGGACTGTCCGACAGTTAAAGCCGGAAAGAAAATGCCTTAGCGGGGCATGTTGTGGAATCAACATCTTACCACCGCTTTCCGGCAAAACTGGACTTAAATAAAGGTCCAAGTTTATGGAAAGTAAAGGAAGTCTGGGAAAGATATCGGTGGATCCCACTGATGAGTCCACCACCGGTATCGGGACGAAACATCCATACATTTACTACGGTGGTCGAAAATAGATCGCTAGTTATATGCCCTTAACATCAGGGCCATTACGACAGCAGTCAGAAGATTTTGGCCGAACTGTTGCATTAAACGACAATAGTTGTAATACACGCAGCATTACCAATATCTTAGGCAGGGCCAGAAACATTATACAACATACCTCGCTCGACTGAGAGATCTCTTTCTTCTGATTTGCTCTCTGGCTCCTCTTTCTAAAATCTCGCTCGTTTCTGCTACAGCCACGAAGTTATTCATGTGTAATTTTGATTATTTTTTTTTATCTTATTGTTTCATTTTAAATAAATAATTCTCAACCTAAATTTTGAAATTTTGTAGAAGTCCTTGTTCAAAATTGAAACCTACTAGCAAAAACTGTAGAATTGTACCTGTAGTTTAGTAGAGTTTAGCCGTTCTGTTATAGCTGGCACCATTTCCAATGATGTTTATGTGGTTGCCTATATATGTTAAAATCCTATTAAAAATTATGAAACAAATTTCAGCAAAACAAGTTGGATATAATGTTCTTCTTTCTTGTGATTTTCTCAAAAATCTTATTTTCTAATTAATTTAAGGTAATGTAGACTAACTGATTTGTCTCAGCCAAAATAAATTTAGCTCTTTCAATTAAAATCTCACTCGCTAGGAAAAACATAGGTGTGTGGCAACGCTGTACAAGATGCGAACAGTCGCTTTCATCAAAGAAGATGTATTCGTTTTAGCTTCCATTAAATCGGTGAGTACACACTACCACTGGGACCAGGGAGACCACGAGTCACAAATCAACGAGATAATCATATTATTACTACTTTACGGGACCGTAGATTAAGACCTACTGTTATTAGTAGTAGATTTGAAATTCTACGTGGCACAATAGTTTCTGGATGAACCTTCCGCCCTAAACTACATGAATAGGGATTGACATCAAGAAGATCAACTGCTTGTCCTGTTTTACCCCACACCTCTACATATACTTATAAAAAGTACGGCGAAGAGGACAATTTAGAGGATGATGAGAGATAAGATCATAAAATGAAAGCCCAATCTCTTATCCAGCAATCAACAAATCTGGGACATGCCTCAAGATGAAATGAAAAAGAAATTCAACTTTGTGAAAAACTTCAGCACAAAGTTGAATTGCAAAAGCTAATGGGACAGAAACACCATTGAAAAACTCAACAAGAAATCCATTATATGGTATACAGATGGCTCCAAAACAAAGGAGGGAACTTGAATAGGAGTGTATGGACCCGGCACCAGACACTTCGAAAGCTTGGGTAAGGTACCAGGTATTTTCCAGGCAGAAATACTTGCCATTAGAAAATGTATTCAATTCAACAAAGAAAAAACAATTACGGCCAAAAGATTGTCCTTATGTCGGATAGTCAAGCAGCCATCAGTGCGCTGAGCTCTTAAGTTATCAGCTCCAAGATGATCTGGAAATGCCTGGAAGAATTAAATGATTTGAGTAAGAATAATAGTCATCCTCATATGGGCACCGGGCACACCGGGTGAGAGGGGAATGAAAAATTAGACAGGCTCGCGAGGGAAGAAGCTGAGACACCATTTCTGGAACCACAGGCTTTCGATGAAATCAGTAGCAGTGTAATACTGGAAGAACTAAAGATAGAAGAAAGCAAGAGATCCAATTATTGGAGCTGCAAGGATTGAAACAAGCGAAGGTACTTCTTGGGAGCTACGACCAGAAGAGATTCACAGAATAAATAAGCTTAGGTAAAACCAACTCGGAGTTCCGATAGGGATCCTATCGGGGCACTGCCACCTGAAGGGGCACCTCAAGAAACTTGGACTGGTAGAAGAAGAATGCAGATTCTGTGAGGAGAACGAAACAGCTATTCATATCCAGTGTTCTAGAAAACCCTAGGATGTGGTGCTTGGAAACACATCAAATGGAAGAAGGGGAGCTACCCACCTTGAAGCCGTCCAACATCCTAAAGTTCCTGAGGGAAATAGAACTGGAGGATCTGCTCTAGCTGATAAGGTATCTCTTACGACTTGGCAGCAGAAGAGGGACACAATAGATCTACCAGATCGCAGTGTACAGACCCCAATTCTACGCATATACAAACAACGTCCTGTTTTACTCGCGACTTATTGTGCTCAACGATTAAATTTTGTCCGCGAACATTGACACTGCACTGACGAAGAGTAAAGATGCAAGTTATTCATAGACGAATCGTGTTTTTCTTTGCGTCCACTGAATGAATGTGAACGTGTCTTTAAGGAATGAGGAGAATGATTTTCTGAACGTTCCAGAACACCTTATGGAGGCAGTTATATGGTGTGGGCTGGAATTTCAATACAAGACTGTATAAACCTCGTTTTAAACGAAACTAGCGCTTTAGCTGTCAACTGTTGAATGTTTAGCAGATCACGTCATTCCATTCGCTCCCATACTGCAACAGTTGTCAATGATTGTCTGGATGAAATAAACATTCACCGATTACAATGACTTCCACGTAGTTCAGATTTAAATCCAATCGAGCATGTGTAGGACATGTTAAGGCAGCTTATTCACAATCGACAACCAGAAACCATTCCAGATCTTCAAATGTCTCTTCATGGCTAGTGGGAAAGTATATCAGTATAGGGCCGTTAACAATTGTGTCCAAAGCTTACCACGTGGCATAGCAGCTATTATGCGAGCACGAGAAGTATAGTGTTTTTAATTTTTGTTGTTGTACATAAACTAAAAAATCATAAATAAATCCTTTTTTTTTTCTTTACAATAAAGGTTGTCCAAAAATTTCGATTCTATCCTGTATAATGCCAAATCCAATATAAATTTTTGCAAACATATTATAAGATAATGATCAAGATTAAGGTGCCTAAAATATGATCAAAATCGATATAAAACTGAAAAAGTTATTTAAGATCTTTGAACAAAATTGTGTTTTTCCGTTTTTTTTTTGTCAATTTTCTGCACCAAAATATCCAGTTGTGTAAACAATTTAAAACTAAAACTAGCGTAGCGAATATATTTCTTTTGCTAAAATACATCTTTAAAGAAAACTTATTAGTCTAACTCTTATGAAAAGGTATATTTTCTCAATTATATTTAGCAATCTTAGCTGCGTCCCGGGTACCGAAACTTAAATCCACTTGTAAATCCTCATGGCAATTATACACATAAATCTCCATTAAATAATTTATAAGAACTAATCTTAAACGTTAAAGAACGTTAAATTACATTTAAAAATTTTATATTAAAAAAAGTTAAAATACAAGTTAACTTTAAAAATAATAAGAGTAATTTCTAGAGAATAATCTTTATAAAGAGTAATTTTAAAAATAATGTTTTAATATTATTTCACGAGTTATCTATTTCACAATCACCAAAGGTCCTACATGGACATAACGAACGTTAATGGTGGAAAGATTAAATTTAAAATAGATGTAAACTTTGAATACTTACTAAATAGGTTAAAAAATTCTTGTTAACATTAATTTTTCTCGGGTGACATTCTCTCATGATTTCCTTAACAATATTCCGCACACATGCATTTTCATCGTCACTCATCATAACGTGTTCCTTATATCAGCAGAAGTCGAGATTTGTTGCTATTGAATTGTTTGATCAATATCAAGTTTAATCAGAATGAATTAAAATATTTTGTAACAAAGAAAAATCGACATATATTAAAACAAAAATGTCAAATAAACCATTTAACAGTAAATGTCACAACCTAATACCGGCAGTGCATGTATTTAATTTTTACCTGTTAAAGTACTGTACTTGATTTATTTATTATGATATAATTTTTGAACTTACTATTTTTTTTTAAATAGAAAAATAATGTTAGATATTTGGCGAATAGTTATTAAACCTGGAACCGTGGACTTTGTAAATTTTTGGTAACATCTCAGGTAGCAGATGACGTCTTTATTTGAGACCTATTTCTCCGAAACGTCATAGGCCAAATGGAGACGTCCCTTTTTAAAAGATGTCTTTAGGACGTCTTAAGAGACTTCCAAAGTTTCTGTTTTCTACAAAAACCTATACCTACTAATTTGATATTCAAGTTAGGCTTTTAAAATTAACTAGTCAATAAGCATTGATTAAACTAATTGTACGTCTTTGCGACTTTAACTTAACAAGCACATGAGAGCAAAGCAAAACTCGACAATAAGATAAAACTCAAATATTCCTTAACATTTGAGTAAGATTATCATCTCAAAAAAAGTCGAATCTCGAAACTATAAAAATTTGTATGTAAAAAATAACAGTATAATGTAAAGAAAACTCATTTCGTTTGCAAATTTTAAATGTTCCCGCAAAAACAAATTTCGGAACTTCGAATTCGTACAAAGTATGATGGGTTCATCGGTGGTAACCCGGCAACAAAAATAAAATTAATAGATCGGTTTGTAGCTCCCTCGTTTATTACGGGCAAAGGAAATTATTTTTGGGGTTTTAAACAAAAGGTAAATTTTTACTTCCTAATTCACTAACGTGGTCTAACTTTAAAACTGATCTAAGTCGACATTAATTTCAATTCATACATACAATAATAAATCAAGCAAGTTTTTGACCTTAAGAATACAATAATAGGGTTGTTTTTATTATCGAACCGTTAAAAATGGAAAATTTTGCATAATTTCGGGAAACGATTATTCCTCTCACCGATTCCAAGGCTATATTTCTAGGTTTTTATCTTTAAATTTCCTATATAAACGTTTATTTGTTTAAATATGTAATCCAAATTATATTGCAATAAGCAAAACACAACTGGACAATTAGAATTCTAACTTCTATAGCAACTAGATCGGATTTAAGTCTTAAACCTTCTTAGTAAATCGGGCTGTTAATAATGTTCCTCATTCTTTTTTCATTATAATTTTTCTCCTCCTTCTACATGTTTTAGTTGAATTTGTGAAGTGTCACGGATTAGCTATTATATGTAGTCATAACCCCTCGAAAAAAAAAAGAATTATTATTTTGGGTTTTTCCTTTTCCGTGAATTGCATTTTTACTGGAATAAAAATAGTCATCCTTCCAGGACAGTCTTTTTTATATTAGGGCAGCCCTTTCTCCAACACATAAAAACTGGCTGATAAAATTATCAATCTCATTAAGCTTAATAAAGTATAGCTCAAGTATGTTGTTTTTTTATTATAAATCCCAAATGTTTCATAACATTGTTTGCATATGGTACGTGTGAGGCTGTTTGGTCTACTTCCTCAAATAGTCTGCATGTTGGTTCTTCATTATAGATGCCCACTTTGTGTAGAATTTCCTCAAGCCGCAGTAGCCGGTTATCAGTCCCGTCACGGGCCTAATTTACTGTTTGCGTAGACGATGATTTGTCTGCAAAAGTTTGTTGTGCCTTGTCCCGCAGTGTAGTTCTGGTGTTGATGATGTATCCACCAAAATGTCCCCTTATAAATAGCGGTTTCAGGGATGCCAAATGCTTCTGAGCAGAAGGTGGCTGGCAAGAAAATGCCTTTTTTAAGTTTAAAATCGGTATAAAAAAAAATAGTTTACTAACCCTAGTAAATAGATATAACAAGTAACGTATTATAATTTGAATGTTTTACTTACTTTTTTGTCAGTAACACAGAAGATTTAAAGTTAAAATGTACACGTATTTTTACGTCTAGACTTGTGACCATCACATCACGTTAGTCTAGAAAAAGTCAGTGCTCGAATTAGCTTATAAAATATCGTAAATAAACAGAGTTTAAAAAAATTTCACTTAAAAACTTCATACTTTTTAAATTAGTGGTCTTGTATACAGAATTCGAAATAGTCTAAAATGCATGAGCACAACAGTATTTTTTCTCATAGCATAAAACGCACAATGTGATAGATATTTTAACATCTTGTTCTTAATTGTAGTCAAAGGAACTATATATATTTAGGCATTGTAAAAATAAAACAGCATAAAAGAAACATATTTATTAAAAAACAAATATAGTTACAAATTTTTACAAAAACAACGAAAAATCTTACTTTTATACCTAGCGCTGATATCAAAAGTTAGGTCTGAATGCGTCAGTTTAGCTCTGAATTGTTAATAATTCAATGGCAGAGCTGACAAACCAATTTGGGTTGCCCTAAACTAGGCAAATATTCTATTTCAGATTTCGTACGCCACTGAAGTTACATGTAGTTGTGTTGTCCTTTTTCAATGTTTTTTTTTTTTAGTTTGGCTTTAATATACTTGAATTGTTGCTTTCGGAATACTAGTGTCGTTTTATTATAATTTGTAAAATAAATTTAATAAGTCAAGTAAGAAGTGTAGCTGTCATTGCTCGGTGGACATAATTGAAATAGAGAAAAGATGAAATAAAGGTCTGTTTCTTTTATATAGAAAACACTTTGAATTAGAACTAACGGTCTATTTATGATTCTTTCAATTTGGTTATCCTAATTCACTTATTTCATTAGTATACTTTATAGTGAACGGATGGTATTGGGATTAGACCTTTTAGCGGTCGTCAAAAACTTCAGCTGGATCAATGCCGAGTAAACCTACTTGTTCTTTTAGTTCTACTTTGGTTGGCGCAGACTTTCCGAGTGTGGTACACGACCTCCAATAGGGGATAACTTATTCGGTGGAATATCCGAAAAGTCGGGTTTCGGTTTCACTTAACATTTGCTTTGTTTGTGAGAACTCCGCTATTTTTTTACCTCATATGTAGGAGATATGACAAGATCTCAATTGACATCTCCTGGCAAAACACAAAATCAAAAAAGCTAAAAACTTGGTCCTCCTGTAAAGTATTTTAAAAACCCATTTCCGACAGGGAAAAAAAAGTAAACGTTTAAAAAATATAATCTATTCAGAATTTCAGTACATTTCAACCGTATCAGATTACAATTGTGTCAGTTTCCTATCAAACAAATTGTATTATTCCTCATCCTTCCGGAAAACATCCTAAATTGTACTATGTGATGCCCTATTTAAGGTTTTTCGTAAACTCTGCTCTTCCCTGTGTAAAAAATTCAATATTTAACGTAATTTGAATCAAACATGTCCATCTGTTGGTTGCATCATATTATTAACAAAGCTTTCTCTAAACTGATTCGCAAAGGTCTCAAGGGAAGGATCCGCCATACCAATTGAAAATAGGTTTCTAACATAAGCGTAAACTGGTACATTCATTATTAAATTTGGGTAAGTTTTAGGTTTATACTCATTACAAAACATTATCATAGCGTTAATTGATGTCACCAGAAGTTTAAAAATTTTTATTTCACTTTTAACGTTATTTGCCTTATAGACACCGTTTTTAAATTTATTTAATGTTTTATTCATAACAAAAAGGAATCTATTAACCTCAAAATTCTTTATATTAAGAACTTCATATAAATTACTCAGAGACTTTATGAAATCAGCTGTATTCTTAGCAACATGACTATTAGCTTTGCTATCTCTATCAACTTGTTTAACAAGAGAGGATGTAGTTTTGCTAAACACAGCTGGAATATTAGCAATTGATGTACAATTGAGAGCTATTAATACATTTTGAAGGGAAATAAGATTGCCACGCAGTAGAAAGTTGTCTTGTGTCCAGTAATATTTAATCATTTCTAAAACAGAAAATATATTTAGCAGTCCAAAGATTGTATGATTTTCAACCATAAAATATGGTTTGTCAGGAGTAACACCAAGCTGATGCTCTAACACAAGTGGATATTTGGAGCTGTAATCAAGATCACCAAAAACACCACAAACTACTAGGCCAGTGCGCAATGCTTCTTGCACTGATTCAATAAGTATTGTTTTAAGTGCACGTTCATTCCTTTCATTTCCACCAACAAAATATGCGAATGGTATATTCCAATTCGAGTATACGCTTCTTAGTATAAACACTATTACATGAGTTACCTTCTGTAAGGTATTATCACAATAAGAGTAATTACATTGTGGATCTGAAATTAAATTTTGTGAAAAGGAATAGTTTCCTGTAACTCTAAAGTCGGCAAATACCATAATACAAACTTTATCTTTTTCTTCCATAGTAGAAACTTTATATCCTATTTGAGACATTACTGTTGAATTTAGTCCAGGTTTAATGTCTACATTTCCTATCCATTTGCGTATTGTATCTGGAACAAATAAATACAGTAAGGGCAATAAATATGCTAAATATAGGTAAAATGGTACACCTCATTATTAACCTACTTTTAAATACCATATTATTCACAAAGCTACTACACAGGAAGCTGAGGAGGGGCATCTATTGTAATTAGCTCCAAAAAATTGAGTTAGTGGCACCGAAATGGAATATACCATGTATGAGATGGTCTAACTGAATTATTTTAAGGATTTTTCATTTTAAATACCACCTCTGTAGAACCGTAGGAGAACATTGAGTGAGTAATGAAGCACTGCAGCCTTGAGACTTATTGTGTCGCCTGTTACATATGTTCAATGTGAACAAGTTGGTTGCCTTGGTCAGTTTTAGCAGCTTGTTCACTAGTTTGCCCTCTGGGTATAAACCTTTCAGATAGATCGATCCCTGAAAGTGTTTCCAGTAGGTGAAAACTTCGCGTTCGCAAATGATGTGTGAAGCCGTTTCGTTCTCTTATTCACATAGTTTACATATTGATTCTTCATTGAAGATGCCCATTGTGTGTAGATGTTTCTTTAAACTTCAGTGGCCAGTTATTAGTCCTGTCATTAGCTTGATCTGTTATATGTTTAGGCGCAGGATTTCGCGACTTAGTTTTCCGAATGATCCGCTCAGTAATAAACTGCTGTGTCTATTATCCACAATGTGATTCCAGTGAGTCTGGTGTTGATGATTTATCCGCCAGAATAACCACCCACAAATAACAGCTATAGTAATTCAACATATTGGTTCTGGTCCAATAAGCAGACCCTTGTCTTGCAAGTTGGTCCCGTTTTTCATTGCCCAGAACTTCATTATATCCTGGCACCTATGCAAAAGTAACCTTGATGTGTTTTGCCAGGATAATAAGGTTTTGAGAACAATTCCAGACTTGTTCTGATGTCATTTGATAACATGCCAGTGCTATCAGTGCTGCTCGACTGTCAAGGAAAATGAGAACGGTCCTGTAACATCTCTTCAGATTCTCTTGAAGGCAGGTATCAATAGCATGTATTTCCGCCTGGAATACCGTAGTATGCCGTCCCAGTGTTTCACTTATGTTTAGTCTAGATGTGCGTATCCCAATGTATTCCGACAGCTGTACGATGGTCAGTTTTCAACTCCCTGTACCAAACGAGGTTTCCTGGCTGACCTATTAATTGGTCAGAACCTACTTTCCAGTCAGTCTGGATGGGAAAAGCCTGCCAAAATTATAGGTTCTTGGCATGGTGTCACTGCTCATTTCCCAACAATGAATTTGTCACCATGCCTTTGATGCTAGTGTGTCTGAGAACATGTCTAGCCCATCAGACTTTGTTTAGTTCTAGCCTGTATGCCCCATCCTCTCCACAGTTCCGATTATTTTATCAAGGGGGGAGGTTTAGTAGGGTTTCCATGGCTGCTGTTGGGGTACTTCTCATGGCACCCACATCACGGGCAGGCTAGTCTCTAGAGTTTGAAGAGCTCCAGAATAGCCCCTCTTTGAGTGATTTTTGTCCACCATACAACCGAGCTATAGATTATTATAGATCTTACCACAGTACACAGCTAGTGTACAATGGGTGGTTTCAATTCTCACGTTTTGCCCAGTGCCACGATAGACATTTTACCTTAGGAAAAATTTTCTGCAAGTGCGAGTTCCAGGTCAGCCTTGCATCCAGGATTACATCCAGGTACTGGCTTGGCTTATCTACAATTCGCAAAACTTTCTTCTTTTAGTGATTTCCCCTTAGGTGCTTGTTAGTACATCACTCCTCCAATATAGTGAGAGTCTTTTGCATGAGTTTTGATATTGTTTTTTCCATGTTTCTCCACGATGAATATTACTCTATCGTCAACATAACCCTGCGTATAATAGTCTTGGTCGTTGAGGTTTATCAGAAGTTCGTCACCCATCAGATCCCTTAGAAGGGCGAATAGAACTTCCTGCGGGCAGCCTTTGACTATCGACACTACCACGGTATCTTCTAACAGATTTGATTCTGTTCATCTATCCTGAAGCATGTGTCAAAGTGTCTTCAATGCCATATCTTCTGAAAGACATTGTTATGGAAATGAAGGAACTATGGTCGAAAGCCCCTTCAATAACAAGGATGGCTCTCAGCGCTATGTCCTTGTTATTCAAGGCAGACCCAATTCTCCTTACCAGGCGATGTAGAGCCGTTTCACACGATTTTCCTGATTGGTAGGCATGTTGGTAGGAGTACAGGGGACTATCTTTTAGAGAGGTATCCCGTATATGCCTTTCAACTAGTTTCTGAATAAGAAAAGATGACAGGTAAATTGATCTAAAGGACTTCACCCGAGAGTAGTCTCTCCCATGTCTCGGTATAAAGGTGATCTTAATACCTTTTCCAAGCCGAAGGAAAGTATCCCGTAGCTATGCTTGCTCTTAAGATTCTGCAGAATACCAGAGTGATGATCTCTTTGCCCCACTTAAAAGCAGGAAAACATTAAGATAATTAATTAGTTTTAGGAATTATTTTATTTTAAATGCTTTGTAGAAGAAAAATGTCTGATAATTATAACATGTAGCAAGGCTCAAAAAACAGTTCTTCTTTTTCCCTTATTATTATGTAACATACGTGCTATTACAAAATGAAAAAATAAGAAAAATCTGTACCTACCTATACTAGGTAAGATTATCTTTTGGCTTTGTAGAAACTTGTACGCTGATGGTGACTTGTAAAAAAGACCGAGCGCTAGGTCTTGCTCCGATTGATTCCACTGTTCCTGCCCTTTAGATGAAATTTGCATAGTTGTGATGGCCTGAGATGCTTTAGATTGAAATGTAATTTTGCTGATGTTTGGAGCAATTATAGGCCTTTCTTTCTTTTTTTTTATTCGGCCCGAAGAAACTTTTAATTCGTTCGTGGTCTGATTGTTTTCTTGGTTATAACTTCTTTGATTCACGTCATCAGGAGGCACTATATTGTCTTGAACTGCTGTTTTATTATTTATGCCTATGTCATCGGAAGTATTATTAGTAACACTTATTCCGTCATTGCTAGAACATGCATTCTCAACGTTAGATTCTGAATTTTGTTCCGGTATATTTAGAGATCCAAGATCTTCAATCCTCATATCATCTTCATCTTCAGCCTTTATAATGATTATTTCATGTAAAAGCTCAGTCTCCATATTCATATCATTATTGTGTTTCTCAAATATAACGTAAGGTTGTGAATTTTCATTAGGTTCATGTTCGGAATTGTTTACAGTCATGTTTTCATGTCCAATATCTTCAGTGGATAACAGCTGGTGACTTGTATCTTGTGAATTATCATCAGATTGATAAACTTTTGGCACGGCACCATTTTTTAATACTACTGTTACCCCATCAGTTATTATATCGTCATCGTCAAAATGATTCCAACAAACATAATGGAGTAGCTGTTGGGTACTTGGCAATAACTTTAATACCTCTAAGAGCTTATTGTTCCCTAAAAAATATAGAATGATAAATTACAAATAAACATCGCCGAGAAACCTATTTTTTAAAATGTGTTTTCATATAAAGATATCCTGAATTTTAATTAGGAACAGGGTCGTTACGCCCATTCAAGACAGTAACAAACTTATAAATTACTACAAAGAAACGGGAAAAATCCTCATTCTTGTAGTCTCTCTAGGTTAACCTGATGTCAGCGCTGGTTTGACGTTTGATGCAAAATATAAAAATTAATAGTAAGTTCAAGAAAAGATGCCTTAACAAGAATTTTAATTGCTTGAATTTTTGAAGCAGCCATATTGGTTAATTATTTAATTGAAATATAAACATTTACGAAAATGACGCGATATAATTTGAAAGAAAGTGCACATTTTCATGTGCATAATTTACCGTCGCGATGAGTTATGAAAAATTTTCGTGAAATATATTAAAAATTTAATAAAGGAATTTTCACTGAAAGATGAGAAGAACGTTACCCATCTTCGCCCTAAAAGATTGGTAGGAAATAAATAAATAAATAAATAAATAAATAAATATATATATATATATATATATATATATATATATATATATATATATATATATATATATATATATATATATATATATATAGTATAGGAATTAATTTTTCTTGAACCATTAAATATATTTTTAGTTGGTTATTTTCTTGGGAATATGGTTCATTTTATATTGAAACTACATATATAAAGTAGTCATACTTATTGTATATATATATTTTTATTTTTCAGGACGTTTCGATTCTTTCGAATCTTTTTCAACTGACGATTTCGGCGAATGCATTAAGAACAGAGATTTTTGTTTTAAACAAAAATTAATTAGATCATTAACCAATTATAATCACTCACTCTTTTGTGTATTCACTTTTCAAAAGTATTTTTACAGTCCAGTTAGAGGCATGGATACTACATTTTTTTGAATGATAAAAAATGTAGTGTCCATGCCATATATATATATATATATATATATATATATATATATATATATATATATATATATATGACTTCCAAAAAATGTAGTGTCCATGCCATATATATATATATATATATATATATATATATATATATATATATATATATATATATATATATATATATATGACTTCCAATCATCAAGCACAGAAGATGCCAAATCAGATTTCTGGCGAAACGTCTGCAAATTTTTACAAAAAAACCGACATAGTGTTTCACAATAGAGGTTTCGCTAAAATCTCATTCGGCATCTTTATAGATTAACTGACCAGTTGATCTACAATACAGTATTATATATATATATATATATATATATATATATATATATATATATATATATATATATATATATATATATAATTACTTAAACAGGCAGATTTACTAAAAAGGTTTAAGACTTAGACCCGATCTAGTTGCCACGGAAGTTAGATCCTCTAGTCGGCGAATTTTGGTTTGCTTTGATATTGGGCAGATGCTGTTCAGGGCCCCTATCCTCGAAAGTGTGATGTGAATGGTGATGGGAACGGCGATGTGAACTTTTTGACAGTAAAAGCCGTATTCTTGAAAAGCCACTGTTGCCAGATATGAACGTGCTAAAACCCCAGATTTTCAAAAAATAAAATGGATGACAGATTGAATTGAGCTGTCAGACCGAAAATGTCCGTAGCATATTTTGTTGCCATTTTAGACAAAAAGTAGTTTTTGTACTTTAAATTAATAGTCAAAAGTAAAAAAAAAAATAGTGCTGTTGTTATTTTTGTGAAGTTATTAATTACCATTACAATATTTCTACTTTGCCTAGATCAAATTTATCTTAAATGGACACTCTAGAACTGTTAAACAAAAATGCATACAAAGAGCCTACTACTTTCAGATTCTAATATATAAAGAAAAAGGGATATCAAGAAAGGCAGCAATCATATATACAAAGTAATATACTGACAGTAATTGCAGAAAACCCGCACTGATAAACCTTGAAACAGTGGAAATTACAACTCTACGTAGTATGACTAAAAGCCATCATTCCTATCCACTATGGAAACTATCGAATCAGTTATTTATTGTATAAATTCACAAAGTGTCCAGCCTCTTTCTGCAAGATGTTCTGTCCTGACAAGTAAATTTGAAATAAAACCTGAAACTTGAACAATGATAGTGAAACTGTTTATGAACAGGGACCGAAACCAAAAGCCAGACAGAAGACGTCCATTAAAGATACTGGCGGATCTCACATTCAACTTAAAATATATATATATATATATATATATATATATATATATATATATATATATATATATATATATTATTTTATAAAGATTTGTAGACTTGAAGATCAAATGTACCATAAATAATGTTTTTATGCTGAAGGACCGTTGGTCTGTAGGGTTCATATTTATATGTCCCGATAAATTATAATCATATTTATTTAATTGTAGTGTCGTATCGTGTTTAACACAGTCTAATTAAGTTAAGTGCTGTAGTTAACATAATGTAAATATAAAATTTGTTACTTATTTAAATAAAAGTTTCAGATAACTTACAAATTGTGATTTCTCAAATTTATTATAAGTTGTGTCGTGAAAAGAATTATGTTAGATTTAACTGTTTAAAACCAAGATACCTGGCTGTTATGGACACAAATATTTATGTTAAATCCATAAGCAGAACTGGCCCTAGAAAAACATTTTTAAATAGCATGCTCATACAATTGAGTTATGAACAGAATCTCCTGTAATAATTTTATACGTCTGTAATCTCAAATTTGCTTAATATTTGCGATACATATTCAACTTTCTAAGGACATTTTATTAAAAAATTTGAAAATATTAAAAATATCGGAGTATCACCTAATTAACGTTTCAATTGTTTATTCAGAAAATAAAACGTCTTAAAAAACGGTTCGGAAACATATTTTTTTTAATGCGTGTTATTTTAAAAAACCAAAAATCAAATAAAAATTTTTATTTATTTTATTTTTTGAAATCCGTGCGTAAAATATGTCATTTAGCGGCTGTCATTTCATTTGCGCATGTTTCACCGTTCGTTTGCCTTTCACCGGGCGAACGAGGATATGAGTGATGAACATTTCAAGAATACGCGTTCGCCACCTTTTCACCGTTCACTTCACGTTCCCCAGTTCGAGGATAGGGCCCTAGGGAAATATAACTGGTGTATATGATGCATTTCAGGAACAAAAACATAGTTGCGCCTTGTTTTGTGATCTGAGTAAGGCTTTTGACTCTGGTCTCTCGTACTATTTTACTACAAAAGCTTAAATTTTATGGGTTCAATGAAGACAGTATCCAGTGTGTGACGTGGCATCAGATGAGAGAGTAATTAATATAGGTGTGCCACGCAGCCTGGGGGCAATTCTATTTCTTCTTTATATCAATTATCTGCCCACTCGGGAGCAAAGAGCCAAGATATACTATCTTTGGTGATGAGACAACAATCTCTTATGCTGGCAATGTAGTCCAAGATGTATTAGGGGTAGTAGGAGTTTCAAGAACTCAGCTGTGGTTTGATGCAAATAAACTTCATCTTAACGCTGATAAAACAATAGCTGGTGATAAACCTTAGGGGTATTAATGGTTGTCCAAGCAGTGTCAAAGTTCTGTGTGTATACCTGGACCCAAGGCTAAAGTGTATCTGGTCAAAATTAGTACAACTTTTCTCCTCAGAAATTTTAAACATTTTGCGAGCGTGAAAACAATGATATCTGCCTACTTTGCACTCTTTCACTCTCTTATCTCATAGGTCTTTATAGTCTGGGGGACGCAGATAGAGTTTTTGGCCTACAGCGTAAGGCTATTAGAGTAGTTGGTGGTTTGGGGTTTCGGAGTTATTACAGGCACGCATTTGTTGACCTGAATATACTGTCGCTTCCATCAGTTTTTATCCTAGAAAGTATTTTCTCCATTAAGAACGCTGAGCATGCATACAGACACCATACATGACTATAACAGCAAAAGGGGAAATAACATTCAAAGTTTCAAAAAAAAAACCAATGACAAGAGTTTTTATGTAATAATGCCTTTTAGTGTTGATGAGTTTCTAAACTATAGCCAAGATTTTAATGTGTAGTTGTGTTAAACTATAGCCAAGATTTTAATGTGTAGTTGTGTTTGTCACTTTAAACAATTTTTTATAATTAAATTTAAATTTTATACCTAGTATCATTTTGGACCATTGAACAAATTTCGTAATATTTCCTTTTGACTTGTGCACATACTATCTTGCATATGAAGGGGCTTTTGACAACACTCACATGAGGCAATCAAAAGAGCACTCGACGAAACGACATCCAAATGGATGGCACGACTTCTCTAGAAAAGCAGAGACAGAGATCTGATAGGACACTATCGCCCTCTCTACCACCAGAGAATGTCCTCAGGGGGGAGTAGCATATCCACTTATGGGGAGCTTATGTCGTAGAAACGGACATATCGGTACATCTCACCGGCATGTTCCGATCAAAAATAAGTACTTATACAAGTTTCAAGTATATAGAAAGTAGACACAGGGGTGTCAAGGGTGTCTGGGTAAGGCGTCGACAGACCCACGTGATGAGTCCTACCGTCGAGGACGAAACATCCTTTTAGCGTATTTCGTGGTACACGGCCCGGCGCGAAATACGACACTTAATTATAGACCAACTCCTCTGTGATCTGACTGACTTCGGCACAACCCCACCAAAACCACTCTCAATCTGAAAACCATTAATTCTCTGGGAATGACTGTAGATAATAAACTCTTCCGGAACAAGCACGAAAAAAAGTAATCAACAAGACTACAAAAGCCCTGATGGTCTGTAGAAACTTTGCGGAAAAAAGATGGGATACAAACCCAAAAATCATGCAGTTGATGTACACTGCAATAGTGAGACCAAGACCAATCATCACATAGGGGCAGTGATCTGGAGCAAAAGAATCAGTCTGGCTAATACGAGAACTAATCTCTCGAAAGTTCAAAGACTGGCCTGGATATGTATAACCGGGGCAATGAACACCTGCCCAACGGTCGCCATTGAAGCAACCCTAAACCTCACACCTCTACATATACTTCTAGAGAACATGGCGAAGAGGACCATTTATAGGATGATGAGAGATGAGGTCATAAAACGAAGGTCCAACCTATTCAACGAATCTGGGACATGCCCCAAGATGAAATAAAAAAGAAATTAAACTTTGTGAAAAACGTCAGCAAAAAGTTGAATCCCAAGAGCGAATGAGACAGAAACACCATTGAAAAACTCAGCAAGAAATGCATTATATGGTATACAGATGGCTCCAAAATAACGGAGGGAACTGGAATAGGAGTGTATGAACTCGGCACCAGACACTACGACACCTTGGGTAAGTCACCAATTTCCAGGCAGAAATATATGCCACTGGAATACATATTCTATTTAACAAGGAGAAAAACTATCACGACCAAGAGATTATCATCATGACGGATAGTCAAGCAGCCATCAGTGCGCTGAGCTCTTAAGTTATCAGCTCCAAGATGGTCTGGAAACGCCTGGAATTAAATGATTTAAGTAAGAATAATAAAGTCACCCTCATGTGGGTACCGGAACACACCGGGATAGAGGGGAATGAAATAGTAGATAGGCTCGTGAAGAAAGGGGCTGAGTTACCATTTTTGGGGCCAAAACTTTTCTGTGGAATCAGTAGCAGCGTAATGCTCAAAGAACTCTAGATATGAGAAGAAAGCAGGGGATCCAATTATTTGACGGAGCTGCAAGGATTTAGACAAACGAAGATACTTTTGGGGAACTATGACCAGAAAAGATTCAAAGAATGCATAAGCTTAAGAAAAAACCAGTTCACAATTCTGATGGAGCATTGCCACCTGAAGGGACACCTTAAGAAACTCGGACTGGTAGAAAGAGAAGAGTGTAGATTCTGTGAGGAGGAGGACGAAACCTCTATTCATATCCTTTCAGAGTGCAATGCTCTAGAAAATTTTTGGATGCGGTTCTTGAGAACACACCAAATCGAAGAAGGGAAACGACCCATCTTGAAGCTGTTCAACATCCTGAGGTTCCTGAGAGAAATAGTACTGCAGGACCTGCTCTAGCCGATAGGTAATTCTACGACTAGGCAGCAGTAGGGGGGCACAATAGATCTACCAGGTCGCAGTGTACAGACACCAACTCTACGCACATACATACTTGTATTTGACACCAATAAATAATGATTATGATTATAATTTGTATTACATATCTCAGTAAATTAAAGCTTATGTAGGAATATTAAAGATAAAAACTTGGATATAAAGTCTTATCAGTGATAGGAATAGTTGTCTACCAAAATAAAATAATCCAATTATTTTTTTATTGTACTTTTGAGGTTCAAAACTTGTTTGACTTATTGCTACAATCGTCAATATAAACCCTCTACTGTCACTTAAATCGGTTTTAAAGATAGATCATATTAGTGAAAAGTTACAGAATGATTCTATATAATAGAGTTAAAAAAAAATAGTGATGTAAATACACACTAAAATAACTACTAAATTTCCAGATTGTTCTAAGGTTTTCAAACCGTTGAACATCTTAAACAAATCTTCAACAAAACATATAGAAAGTATTATCTATTTATTAATATCAAACAATATATAAGATACAGACCAGATGCAAGCCCGAGAAACCAGCATATAAAAAGTTGAACATTTCCAGATATCTCCAGAAATGCACTAAATTTTATAATGGGCCACTGACTAATTTAACCACACGTGAATTTCTCACTGTTTCTAAAATCCTAACACATGAATGAATCTTTCCCATATTGTATAGCAATAATAAACTTCACAGCACACTTACCAGAATTTATTAACCATTGCCTAGCTAGATCTTGGTCACGAGGTACACGGAATAATTTAATATTAGGTTCATCTCCAAATGTTCTGGAGCAATTGGTAAAGATACATTTCTTCCAGGTGCTTTTCCCATCATCACTAGCAGAGATAATCAAACCTTCTCTCTTACTAAAAATTTGAATTAATTTTGTTAAAAAATTACTACAATAGGAAATGAAAGGTAAAAAATTAATTTAGTTATAATAATTTAAAAAAATGATTATAGATTAATTTAACTTATTAAATTCAGTTACTACGATTAATATTTTGAGTGTGGCATTTGGACAACACAGTGTCTGGAAACAATATCAGGAAACTTTCAGAGATAATCCTATATGATAAAATAAACGAAGATTTCCAAGGTACATGTATATAAAGTTGAAAATTTTCGATTGTGTTTTAATTCATAATTATTTTGGGGTGGATTAAGATGATATCTTTTAAGACTGCTTTTATTTCTTCTCTTCATAAATGATCTCGCTACTTTGGCTATTGATGGCTATTTTATACTTTTTGCAAATGACACAACTATTTTGTCGCACCGCATTGATATAGCGGCATTAAAAATGTCATTTCTCTCGATTTTGTTAAAGTAAAAAACTGATTGATTCAAGTTTTAGTAAAATAAATATAATCAGGTTTAAATGTCACCTGAAGGGTTTGGTAAATTGGAAACACCATAACTAAGTGTCGCCTAGGCACTAAGTTCCTTGGATTAGACATTGACAAGGAACTTAGATTTGAATCCCATATAGTTTCTTTGGGAAAAAATATTCGGATTGTTTTGCGGTGAAAGTACAATTGATGAACTAGGCCCTTTAATGGGCAAGACTGTTTACTGTGCACTTGTACAGTCAGTAGATAAAAGGGGCAGTTCGATATCTGTCATATTAAGTCAAGGGACTCATGCAGACCTTTATTTAGAGGCAGAAAGTTCTTATCCTCTTTAGTTTATTTATATTAAAAATAGACATCATTTTATTTCCGGGAATTCATATTATCCTACAAGATAATCCAATGATTTACCTTTACCTATACCTAGTCTGGCATTAACTACAAAACCTATTATATATGAAAGTTTAAAGATTAACAATCATTTTCCAAATGAGATTATTAACTCCTTGTAATGTGTTTATTTACATATTTAGGGCCATTATGTCTTTAAACTTTCATATATATTTTACCTAGATATAGAAAGCATTGTAAATGAGAATATTATGTTGTTTTACAATAAAGCATTGACTTGATTATTTTGGTATAAAAGCTGAAGGTTAAGTCAATCAACAGTATCATCATCAGGTACAAATTGTTCCCCTAACTTGCCACCAGAATATTTCAATTTCAATTCATTCAATCAGTACTACATTTGTCAGTTAATAAAGTTAAAAAAAAAATTACAAATATATTCACATTTAAAATCCTGATTAAATATTTTACATATGGAGCCTAGGCTAGATTTAGTTTAAAACTGTGATTAAAATTTGTAATGAATAAATTCATCAAAATTATAAAATGTATTTTGGATTAAAATTTGTTTTATGCTATACTTAACAAAATTATCTGGAAGCTCTCTCAATGACAGAGGCAAAACATTAAAGAATTTTATTGCTAGACAACCAGGCCCATTCCGACACCTTTCCAAACGAAAATATGTAGGCACCAAGTTGTCTCTGTGCCTTATATCCCAGCTGTAGACCTTACTGTGCATTCTGAAACTGTCTTTGTATTTTTTGACATACAGTAAGTTATCCAGTATATACTGTTAAGGCAATGTTAAAATTTTCAGTTCCGAGAATATACTTTACCTAAACGTTTTATTAAAAATTTAACTTTATATTTCGACAGATATGGTCAAAATAATGATGCAATTTTGAAGAAAAAGATAAAAAATTTATCAAATATCAGAACACAATCAATGTACTCTTGGTTCGGCATCAAAATATATATATATATATATATATATATATATATATATATATATATATATATATATATATATATATAAAATATTTAAATAACAACTTACAGTCAAATAATAAGGCTTATTAATGTGAAATATTATTGGGTCGGCAAGAAAGTATTGTTGGTTGTTACATATAGAGAGCGTTGTAATTGTTTTGAAGGACTTCTGTCAGTGTTATGGGTTTTCCTTTTTGACATTTGATATCAGTCACATCTAGGTTACTTTAGAAATCACTTGTGCGTAATTTTGTTTGCAGCTGTCAGTTTAAGATCAGCTTTATCTATCGCATGACCTATAATGGCGACTACCTAAGTCTGACTTCACGCGGCGGGGAGAGCTCCAAACCTTTCCAAACAAATCGATAATAACTAGTAAAAGTCCATAAGGGACTTTTAATTTCTTATTTATTGTTCATTTCGTTGGAAATAAGGATGGTCAGTGCGAAAATTTCAAGAGTTTTTCCATTTCAAGGAATTTATTCATAAAATATTGTCAAAAGGCAAGTATTTTACTTGTAATCGAACGATTAAAACATGTTGAGGTTATGTTTTTGTGATGTTATTGTTAAATATATTGTAACATTTGATACTGTTTTTATATTATTTCCAGTTTGTTTATATAAAAAATATGGCTGCCCAGCACGAACCAAAACTTTCTAGCGTAAATGAGTTTTTGAAAATGATAATAATATCGTTAAGGGCGAAAAAAACATTCATGTCCAATTAAATAAAGAATATGCAATTTAATACTAATTTTATGATTATTGGAGGTGAAATCCTTGCTAGTATGAAGGATTAAATCATTTATCTTTGAGGTTTGTTTATAATATATCTGTTACAGAAAAAGAATACATATGGAATGTTCAAAAGGCAGGAGATGTGCTAGCAAGAACGGATAAATGTATCCCTTTCCCTCTTTAGCCATATATTCAGAAGAAAATGAGCCAGGAGAAACTAAATAAAGTAAAAACGAAATTAAGCTTATTTGACAATACTGTAGGCTTTACTCAGTTGCTGCAATAAGATACTACAGCTAGGCTAGATTTAAATTTACCCATTATTGAAGACATTGTTTTATCGGTAATTGTTTAGAATACTGGAAATACCAAATTTTTCAATGATTTTTGCATACCCACTAGTTTGAGTCGTAAAACACGAATCCGATTCGTTTTTTGGCGGGCCCGAATAGTTAAAAAAAAAATTGTTTTCGCTTTAACACACATAAGTGATATTTTCCAATCTCGATCTTTAAATTCTATCATTCCTAGTAAAACACAAACATGACCCAATAGTTTAACATTTTTTTAATAAAATTAACATTTTAAATCTGCGAAAAAATGTGAATTTTCTATAAAAAGTAAGACAAATTGTCAACTTGTTAACTGCTCATTTGGCTTCCATTTTGAAGGAAAGATCTGTTACGATCCGTGACGTAAGGCGAAGTTGTCACGTTGACAAGGTTTTGAAATTTCATTTGGCTGGAGAATGTAGTTGTTAAATTGTAAATTAATTGTATTCATTCTAATATTGTGGCAAAAAGAGCTAATAATGTGGCAAAAAGGGCTTAATACATTATCAGAGAAATACCAACATATTGTTTCTTAATTTTTGTTAAAGTTTTAGAGATCTAAATTTGGTTCAACCATTTCATAAGTTCTATTTTATAGTGCAATTAAACAATATTTCTATATTGTTATAGTGGGTATTACAATTATTTTTTTTACGCTAATTAAAAAATGTTGCTGTTCAGCACAGACCACGGGGAGGCGGAACACCCACTGCAAGGGAAGATGGAAAGGTTCTAATGTTTATTCTAAGGAATTTAAGGTTAATTCTGGTTATTTATTTTTTTTTTAATTTAAACTATATTAGGTCTATTCATTAATTTACAATTTCAACCTGAACTAATCCTTTTGACATTACCGATATTTTGTAGCAAAAGGAGTGAAAAGTGAATTGAAAAATAGAACAAGTGCGGGATTATGACAATAAAATATCTGGCAAACAATATACGTTTGTTTGGCTCTGGCTCAGGTTAGTTTAATTTTCTTTTTTCGGTGTTTTTCACTATAGTTCAAATGTGCGTGCAAATTATAAAGATATTGTTTGAAAAATACAGAAAAGTAACAAGTGCGAATGAAAAAATCTTTTTCTAAGGAAATTATATGCGACCACAAAAAAAACTTCGGACTGGTATTCTACAACCTAAGAATACGAAGTATGCAAAAAATCGTCGAAAAAATAGATGTTTCCATTATTCCGAATAATTACCATTTTGTCTAACGATTTTGTCAACTCATCTGATAGAATCAAATATTTTGAACAACAATGTGCCATTAATGATAATATCAAAAACAAGTTACCACTGGACAAATTTCTAATGAAAATTGGTACTTAAAAAAATTTCGCATAACTGCAATCAAGTTTCGAGGCTATTTTATCTGCTTGTCAGAGAAATAGATATCTTGATAGCCTGTTTAAAAACCTTATTGTTAAGTAAATAAGTACTTGTTTACAAATTATTAAATCTAAAACTTAATGTTGTTTTGTATAGTATTGACGTTTAGTATTTATTCATATTTCTTCAAATATCTTTGATAAAGTTGCTATTACTATTCCAATTTAATTATATTTTATGTTCATACAATCTTGATGGTATCAAATCCATTCAATGGGAAAGAATCCTTGAAAAAATGTCATAGGTCAGGAAAACTGGTATTTTGACCAATTCAAGAATTTTGGGAGCAAGTCCTGATGGATTAGTAGAAGATGATGAAAGTGTCAAGGTGAAATGCCCATATTCATTTAGAAATCATCTCCTCTCAGAAAAATTTAATAAGGAGAAATATATTATCTCTTACATTGATAATGGAGAAATAGTTGTAAATACAACTCACAATTATTATCCCAGATACAAGCAAATCTTCCACTTTAAAAAAAATTAAAGTAGTACCTCTATATCTCTACATTAAAAGAAGTAGTAATAATATTGGTAGAATATGACTCTTTATGAAAACAAAATTTAATAATACTGGAGAATTATTAAATTCATCTGTACTTATCAAAATATTAAGTGGTTAACTGGCAAAAAATTGTAAAATTGCACATATTTGGCTAGATTTTAGTTATTATTTAAGACTTTTTTGTAAATATAATATTGTTTTATACAAAATGACTCATATTCTATTCATTATTATTTAAGTTATTGCTTTAGTATGTGGTTATGTTGATCTTAAATTTACTAGAAAATTAGTACATTATCTTTTGTAGAAAGAAGATGTTTTTAATAAAATTTTACAATGAGTAGCATACATTTTCACATGGTTAGCATGTTAGTTTTATAAAAGTGTAATTATAATTTTTTTTTATGTATCAAAATTTCTTTTGTTTTCTTGTAAAAAAACAATTAGTTTTTACTGGTAAAAATGACTCTTATTTATAAAAATGGAACAAAAATGTCTTAATTTAAAGCCATAAAACAAAAGACAACAATATTTTGATTTTTAATACTTAAAATATATATATATTAGAAGATTTATTTAAATGTAAAATCAGCAAAAAATCTATAATTTGTTCATTTAGCAATATTACTGAACTTCTTTTATTAGAGGATATTGGAAATTAGTCAAGGCAGCACATAATTGAAATTTTTGATATATGGTACTGAGGTAATTGTTAAATATCGACACTTATTTCTACAAATAGCTTTTTCTACTTATATTTTTGCCTTTGCTATAATTTGTGTTTAATGCACTTGGAATTCTGTGAACTAAGGGGTAGACAAAAATGGTGAAATATTTAAGGACACACCAGCAGAAAGTAGATCCTTGATCACGAATTCTTTATCAGCTAGTATAAGATCACCAAAAACCATTTGTGTCAATATTTCACAGTGTTCTACATCTTTTTTGTCTGAAGTTGATTCTGGATATTTAATTTTCTAGGTTTGTTGGAATAGCTTAGTAAATTTCTGTGCAATCTATTAACCTACAATTTTTAAATATAGTAATTGCTGCTGAAAAACAAACTTGGCTTTTTGTCTTGAGGGTATAGTCTCCATTAATTGGTTAAAAAGAACTTCATACAGTGCATATATCCATATCTTTACTATATTTGTTACTGTAGCATTACTTCAACTAAAGCGAATGGCCAAGTCCTCAAGAGATAAATTTAATCTTAATTTCATAAGGTCATCAGAATGTAATTAATTTTTGATAGCATATTTTATATTAAAAGTATCCATAGTTTCACACAGTATTAAAAATAACGCACTCTTGGTATTCCAGTGTACATAATGGGAAACATTATTTTTTATGTGCTCATAACTGAATTGTTCCTTCTAATTCCTGCTTTAAAAAGTAATTTTCAGCTTTTCAGATGTTCCCGAACTCCTGATTATACTCTTGGATGTTGATGGTGAACCTTCTACATTGGACTTGCACTTTCACATCTTAGAATAGTTGGAGCTCCAAAATCAACTACTCTAGAAGGCCCTGCTAAGTTATTATGTTTCTATTGTAGAAAGAATGGCTTGGTCACCTGTTTCTTTTAAAGTTTATATATATATTTATAAATATTTTTTATGACAATTGTAAATTTTAGCCAAAAACACATTATGAACAGATCTCTTAAAAAGAGTTTGTTCACCCTGAGCATGGTCTAATTAAAGTTTTTATTTTGATATAGATACATACCATTTCTCTGGAGAAAGAAACTCAAATTTCTCTTCATTGTTATATCTAAATATAGTTGGTCCATTTTTTCGATCCCTATTTGCAAAATGACAGCTACAAACTAACGAATATTTTGAGGGTTCCCTGTCGACTCTCCTACAAATTTGAAATTATTAAATCATAATAAAATGTATTGCCAACTTATAAGCATTATTTAATGTATCTCGTCACAAATATGTTATTATTATTAGAGCTATTATAAGATACCTTATTGAAGAAACCCATCTTTTTCTTTCTGTTGGGTCTACGGGAAACACAAAAAAATTGCAAATCTTTCGCTCACTGTAATGATTACAACCAGGTACAAAACACATAACCATTTTGATGAAAAGATGAAACTATAAATAATAATAATAAAAATGAAACAAACTGATACAAAATCTAATAACATGCAGAAAACAAAAATATAACCTCATTGTTTCAACCATACGATTACAAATAAAACTTACCTTTTGACAATATTTTGTAAATAAATCTCCCCAAATAGACGATTTCTACCAATTTTTCACACTGACCAGCATTATTTGCAACAGTAAACAAAAAATTAAAAAACTCTTATAGCTGTTTATGTTTATAATAAATGTTTTGACCAGAAAGGACAAGAAAGAGGATTATCGGGATTATAGATTTGTTTGGAAAGTTTCGTACATTAAAGCTTAGACAGTGTTCTTGTCCTGGGTACCTATTCTCGTTCTTGAGAGAACGATCATCTTGATGGAAAGTGGGCGTGGTTCTCACGAAAAAGTACGAAAACGTATTCAGAATAAGGTTTCTTACTTTTTCGTGAGAACCACGGCCACTTTCCATCAAGATGATCGTTCTCTCAAGAACGAGAAAAGCTACCCAGAATACGGTTTCATACTTTTTCGTGAGAACCACGCCCACTTTCCATCAAGTGATCGTTCTCTCAAGAACGAGAATAGGTACCCTGGGGTCTCATCAGTCTAGGGAAACTGTCGATCAAACTTCTTTTTGTTGTCGACAATTTACACATCTAGAGATGCAAAAATAACAAAAAGTACCGATACCAACTCGATATTTTTTTGAAAGGTATCGATACTTGTCGATATTTTCCAAAAAAGTATCGATACTCTCAGATATCGAAAGATTTATATAATGGTTTTTAGAAACAATCTTCGAATATATCAGTAGATTTAAACAATAAATTTGTTTGGACGTTGTTTATAATCGGCGAGGGAGGGGCCCTTGTGATGTTCGACAGTTATAAATATTTTTATTTAATTTTGCTTTAAGTTTTTTTGCTTGTCGTGACTCCTTTGAGTATTTTCAAAATATGTTAAAAATTGCTCCAAATGCAAAGTTTATAATTAATATCAACAAAAAGAGGATTCAAAAACTTATTTCTATTATATTCATTTGCCTAACCGTTATGGTACTTCAATTCGAAACTCAAAAAAAAAAGGAATTTAAACATTCTAAAATGAAGTTTATGGAGTGAACAGCTAGATGGCGATGTCATATTAATTTCAACCGGAAAACAAATGATTCAACACCACGACGACCTCGTCGTCACGGGTAAAACGGCGTCGAGCACAGCAGCCAACCAAACAAAAGCAAAACAGAACAGTTGACTACGGCGAGACCGAGGTGATTGTGTTACTCGTTCGTATATGCCTTGAGAGAAGGATATTTTTAAGTTTAGTGCAGGCAGTATGCATTTAACTATAATAGTTTCGTGAAAATATGGCCGTTTTTTTAGTTTATTATATTTGTTTAGTGATTTGTTTTCTGCTCCAAGGTGCTTATAATGAGGATATACCGATAAAACAAAAAAGTAAGTTACAAGATTAATTATTTGGTCATTTTCTCGTAAGTCAGAAATTTTTAAATTTTATATTATATGTGAAAATATATTTATCCAAAAAAAAACAAAATTTGGTGGTATAATATTTAACAGGAATAAATATTAATGCAATCAAAAGTTAGATCTGTAAGATCTTATTACTTATTAGGATCCCAAACTGTTAAATTAATGAATCAAACTTCAAGTATATCAAACTGATTTTTAATCTAAATAGATTACCTTTTTGTTCGATCTAAAATTAAAAAAAAAAAATCAAAAATACAATATTTGTTATGCAGTAATGATAATAATAAAATCTCTATAGCAAAGTGATTAACAAAGTTTTACTCTTGTCTTCTTGAAGTTTTACCGTAATTTAGGTACCTAATGATTGAAAATATGTAAAAATCAACATTTTATCGAAGTTGCTACTTTTTAAGTACACCCTCTTAAAATTGCGACAATCAGTGTTTAGTAACATCAATTTCAAAATTAGAAAATGAATTGAATAATCTTGGGGTCCATTAATGTGATCTTTTATAAATCAGGTAATAAATTCTTCAGCACTGGGATTTACTTAAATGAAAGATTTTACTCTCCCCTAATTCTTTATTCTGAGGATTTATATAATTTTACTGTGACTAATCAAAACAACACTGTCTACCTCAATGACACATCATTTCAATTAAATCCTCATTTGTCCAGTCCTTAGTATTTCAATTAAATCCTTCTTTGTCCAATCCTTAGAATTTCAGTTAAAGATTATTTAAACACCATATAAAATTAAGTAACATTTTTTTTCATTATGAAGAACCTTATCAAACAGTGACTTTGTTTTTAACGCAAAATACCAATCGAATCGGAATTTTCGGATGGAGAGTTTTTAAAATCAAATGCCTTTTTATCTGAAACTGCTCTATTTAATTACTTTAGGTAGGCAGATGTACCTAATTATTTAAAAAAGAAAAGATAAATATAATTAACCCTTTTACAAGAACTAAAAATATTACTTTAATCCCTTTTCCATATATTTCTTTTTTTATGGTTTTCTTTACTTTCTGCTTCTGTTTGTGGACATTTTAATCAAAAAACTGTTTAAAACTGATATTTTTTTTTAATGGCCGCTGCGACTGAGGCAATTTAGGCATCTCTTGCTCCCGCTTATACCCTCAGATCCAAAAGGTTGCCTCATCCAAGAGGACCTGGATACTTCCATCATCCAACCAGGATTGTTGGTCACGTGTGACCTTTAATAACAAAAAAGTCATTCATTTGTCCCATGTGTGACAGACATTTACATATTTCAGACCAATTCTTTTATTTGAACCGCTGATTGCAAAGCTAACCGCTTGTCACTTTTACTGTACAAAGGAACGATTTATGGGGTAAAAATTGTCCCACTCTCTGTAGAGCACGAAGCCACGCACAAACTTCCCCTAAGCACTTTAACACTCGCCTCGCAACGAGTGTTCCCTCTTACACCGTACATTAAACCCGAAATCCTGTTTCTATCCTCAAACGACCTAACCAAGTTCTTTCTTTCTGCAAGAGTGCATCAGCTACGTGTTGACGGTAACGACTGAAACGGAAGTAAATAATATTTTTTTTAACTACGAGTTTATATGGCCGCTACAACTGAGACAATTTATCTAGCTTCTCTTTCTCCCGTCCCGCGCTTATACCCTCTTTACCCGAGAACCTATCAGAAAGGTTTACATATTATAATGGAGTTTGGGAGACCATTTTGAAAAAAAAAAACACCTTATCCATTAGGGCCTGGATTCATCATGCATCCAGGATTGTTGGTTACGTGTGTGACCTACTATATATAACAGAAAAAGTCACCTATCACATGTGTGACAGACATTTACATTGTTCAGACCGATTGTTTTGCTTGAACGCCAAATGCAGAGTTAACGGCCTGCCATAGATATATTCATTCACTTTTACTGCACAAAGGAACGTTTTATTGGACGAAAATCGCCCCGAGCTTCGTAGATCACGGAGCCTCGCACAAACTTTTCCCTAAGCACTCTTGGACTTACCCCGCAACGAGCGTTCTCCCCTTACACTTTCCATTCAGCCCGCGTTCCATCCTTCATACTCAAACGACTAAACCAAGTTTTTTTCTTGGTTTTTGCAAGAGCGCACCTGCTATGTGTTGTGTTGTAAACGAGACGACGAAGCGATCGGTTCGTCACAATCTAATTTTAGACCCTAAAAGAGGTGTTTCGTCCTAGCTACCGACGGTGGACTCATCAGTGGATCCGTCGGAGTTTTCCCTAGACACCTTTGGTACACTTTCTACATCTGCATACTCATATTTAAACCTTTCTGCGTCGGAACCTATAAACCAGATTCTGAGTGTGCCACCATCTGCGACATCACCCCGCCAAGGTAAATACGTTGTATGCAGATGAGATCGTTAGATCCCGCATGTATAGAAAGTGTTTCCTGATGAAACTGCAGATGCGGACCCTTTTAAGGTCTTTTACAGGCCCATTGCTATAAACCAGCAATCCAGGCAACCCTTGCTGCCTTAGGTCCTGTCACGGTCGCCATGTTGTAAACGAGACCGCCCCCGTGTCGAAGCGATCGGTTCGTCACAATCTAATTTTAGACCCTAAAAGGGGTGTTTCGTCCTACTTACCGACGAGGGACTCATCAGTGGGTCCTTCGGAGTTTTCCCCAGACACCTTTGGTACATTTTCTACATCTGCATACTCATATTTAAACCTTTCTGCGTCGGTACCTATAAACTAGATTCTGAATGTGCCGCCATCTGCGACAATTGACTTTTTAACAACTAAAATCGAAAAAAAAAGATAGGTTAACTTTGACAAAAAAAGAAGAAATCAACTACTGACGTATTAGTGATTTCAATTCGATTCCGTTTTTAACTTGCACTTTTCCATCCTATGCACATTGAGAATGTTGCATCCGATCGAAACTTTAATTAGAACCGTTTATTCCGTCAATATTAAGTGAATATGTAACTGGATCAGATCAGTCCAATCGGATCCCAATGCTACGTTAGAAACAAGGTCAGTGTTTCTCCAATTTTTATCAAATTAAGATATTTTTCCATGAACCCTTCTGTTATATAAATTATATTTCCAGTCTTACTCTCCTCTACACACTAGAATAAAGACAATGATGCACGGATAATCTCTATCTTTAATTTAGTACCTTTAGTTTTGCTAGACTCATTATATCCCATTTAAACTTGCATCCACAAGATCATTTTTATTTTTTAGGTTATTAACTATTTTTTCGTTGTTGAAATAAATAATACAATTGAAAACTTTAAAGGAAGTCTAAAGAGTTCCTTTGTTACTTGTATTAAAGCATCTATTTTCTAATTCTTTATCTTGAAACTAGGTAGTTTATTTTCGACGAGAAGCTGCTAATAGCTATCGGAGATTTTTTCTACAAAAAGCAATTGTTCTCTGTCGTCAAAAATGATTAAATAAAGGCCATGAACTATTCTGAGAGATGTCTTGCCTATATATCTAGGATTATTGCGATTGTTGTTTTGACATGGCACTTTTTTTTTATCTGAATCGATAAGGTTCATAACAGATTTAAAATTTAAAAATCATAAATTGTTTCAGTTGAATAATAAATGTCAATATTAATTAAGTACCCATGCATGTTTTTGTAATTGTGTTCTATTTTTAGATCAACTCTCGATTATTTGTAAAGCGATAACATTTGATGTGAATTAAAAAAAGTAAGAGGATGGAGAATCATTTTTATTTTTTGCAGAGGCGCACTTAGTATAAAATAAAAGGTCACCTCATGCATTATCAAGAAGTACCAATTTTATTATCGGGAATAGATAATTTCACTAGTTAATAGTAGAGTGTTTTTTTTAAATCTTTGGAAAATTGGACCGTCCATTTCACAAGATTCCGCTTTTGGCTTCCGAGTTTATCTCTTTGGCTTAAAAATTACGGTTTATGCATTACCAAAGTGAATTTTATAAGAGATGTGAAGTAAAAATACTTAAAATTTTAAGATTTCTGGAAAATATTGGAATGTCATTAGTAGGTTGTTTTCATGCAATTTTCCCTCTAGAATGTAGATCTCTTTATAATGTGTGTAGTAAGAAACTAGATATTGTGAATGCATGTGGACGAAGGGGAAGTTTAAATATCATACCTCGAATCAGAATTAGCTTTTTGAAATTCAAAAGGTTTATTATTATTATTATATGTATGCTAATCAGAAAATGAACAGTTTGAAAATAAAATAATTGTTAGATATTTTTCTTAGTAATGCTGAATGCGAATCTTCCACACGATTGTTGATTTAGTCATCGTTTATCGCAATTTTGTGGTGAGATTCTACAAACAGGATAACAGATAATGCGAGAGGGCATGCTTACATATTGGGAATAATTTCTGTTCAGGATATTATCAATCACTGAATTATTTTTTGAAATTGAAAATATTGCGATGACTCGGAAGACATTGCTTTAACGATGCCTACACATGCAATGGAACGCCGCAACGCAACCCTATCGCATATCAAATCTAGACGCCTTCCACAAAAGAACATCGTGACATTACAGCGTCCCATCCGTGGTCGGTATTTGTCGTCACATCAAAGAAATTTTAAGGTACGTATAAATATGGCGAGTCGCGCCCGTAACGAGCCTGCCGCGATCATCAATTTTTCACACTTCGATTGATACCGAATGTTTTCGGCGGCCGGAGTCAAAGGAGATAATAAAAGCGTCTGGGATACAACAAACCAATTTCATTGTTCGTGAGCAGCTCGACAGAGACTCGCACTGATCTATTTTCTGTCGATTTTTGGTGCAAACTTTTTTATCTAGTTGGACGCTTTTTCGAAAAAAATTACTTTACAGCGAGACTGACGGCACAAGAAAATGATCATATTATCTTGTTGTATCTCAGACGCTTTTATTTTTTTCTTTGACGCCGACCGCTCAAGGCACAAAGGTTTCGTGATAAATTCGTGTGGTGGGCTTGACATTAATCGATGTCGGCAAAATTCAAAGAAAGTATGCGGCAGGCTCGTCACAGTTGCGGTTCGCCATATTTATATTTACCTTTTAGAAGAGTGCCTGAATCACATTGTATCTTCCTTGGATAACACGAAATGTTACGCGGGGCAATTACGTCACGGTATTTTGTTGCATTTCTGTTTGAATTTTGGGCAGGTTAAAATATTGAAAAATATCAGTGGTGTGTCTAATTCTTTGCAAAGGGGGTAAAAGGAATTGAGCTAAGAAAATAAAAGGTACTACTAACAAAATAAGAGACATTTGTCTTCACAGCCAGTTAATAATTCACATTGTTGATAATTTTCAGTTTGAAAATGTAGAACATATGATTTTGTTTATTTTGTTAAAGTATTTAATAATGTTGGAGTTGGCCTGGCCTGGTAATTGCCAATTCTTCGTTCATTTTCACCTTGGTTCCTTCACAGGCACAGCTTACACCGTCCAACTTTGTACTTCATGTTCATCAACTGATTTCTGCTACCACTTTTTCCGCGGTGCGGTGCTCAATCTATGGAATCCAGAGGATTCACTCCTCAACATCAGGTGATCATACGCTTGCGCATGAACCGACTTTTTCGAAGGCAAATTTCGATGAATCTATGTGGTTTAAACTGAAAGTACCGTATTGTACTGTTGAAATACGTTGTAAATTTACTTTTCATACTTCTTTTTGCAATAAATAATTTAGGAAAAACATATATTTATAACAAGCTGAAATATAAATACCATATTAATGGTTAATCTTCAATTTAACTAATGAGAAACTTTGGTAAACTGACTTGGATTTAAACCTCAGTGTTAACTTGTAACTTACAAGAGACTTTTAATAGAAGAAAGTTTTTTTTTAATTTTATTTCATGACAATGGCATTAAAAAAATTAAACCATAACCACTCTTTTCTTTTTAAGAATAGATTTTTTTAAATTATCCGTGTACAATATGTTACCTTCGTTTCTACATGCCTGATTGTAATGCAAATCACGTATTACCTTTATTGGAGCGTCTTTCTTTATGATCAAGATTGCCTTGTATTTGTAACAGTCTTTAAACTGAGTTTACACAAGAAATCTAGGCCTGTAAAGTCTCTGTTTATGCTATAGATAGATATGTATGAGGTGTGGCCATAAAATAACGAAACTGTTACTGTAAAACATTTATTTTAAATTTATATATATTTAGTTACCATCACCTTTAGTATACACTTTAAAATGATCCATGTTAATTTTTCAGTGTTCGAAACAGTACCTAGAAGTCTACTTTTGTGAGCTCTTTCATGACGTGTAACGCTTTTTCTTTCAAAGCTTCAACGGACTAAAATCTTGTTCCTTTTAATGCAGATTTGACCTTGGGGAAGAGATAAAAATCGCATGGTGCAAGGTCAGGCGATTAAGGCGGATGGTCTAACACTGGGATATTTTACTTGCTTGAAATGTCTTGACAGACAGTGCAGAATGAAGAAATTGACAAATTTTGTATACTGAAATACAAAATTTGTCAATTTCTTGATTTCTTCGGTGTACAACCTGTTAATAACTTATTCAGTGCAGAATGAGCCGGTGCGTTGTTTTGATGGAGAACCCAAAACTTATTCTTTCACAATTCGAGTCTTTTTTTTGAAGTTGGGCTCTTTCATTGCATTAATTGGCGTTTAGTTCAGGATCTTAAGTGAAAACGCAAGATTCGTCACATGTTATTACTCTTTCCAGAGGCATTCAAAATGTCAGTACAAATATTTTCGTGAACTTCTTTTTGTTCGATTGTGAGAATTTTTGGCACACTTTCCACACACACTTTTTGCAAATTAAAATTTTTATGTAAAATTTGTCTTAGGCCTTCTTTGTCAATTTCTACAGTTTCAGCAATTGTATGACTAGTTAATCGATGGTCAGATCGATTCAGATTTTAATGACTTTTTCAATATTTTTAAGGTGGAAAGACGACCCGGAAGTGAATCATTTTCAACGTTTTCTCGGTCATCTTGGGAACGCTTATACCACTTAGAAGCTCGCGCACGTGATAAACATTCATTGCCGTACACTTCTTTTAATGAAAGATAAATTTCATTAGCGATTTTTCCAAGTTTCATATGAAACAATGAAAAAGCCACTTATCATTTTTTCGGCAAAACAAAAAACAGCTCTTATACAATTGGAGGCCACGGCCAGACTGATTTGTCTGCAGAACGGGAGGCACCGCATTTGAAAGAGAAGGCTTCATGTTACACAGGTGTCGGTTGTTCGTTTCTGGCGCATGCATGCTTCTGTAGAAGCATCAGTCCCGTTACTTTATAGCCACACCTGGTATATATGAGGCTAGCCGTTAATATTTCGGGATTAACAAACAAAAACAAATATTTATCATTGTAAATGGTTTTATTATTTTTCAAAATATTCTCCACAATGATCAGTATATTTTTGTATGCGTTTAAATTAATCTGAAAAGCATTTTTGACACCGTGAAAATGGTATCCCCAAGAAACATTGTTTTCAAGCGCATCAAACGCTTCTTTCGTAGAAAATTGTTGGGTGCTAAATCAGGGCTGTACGGTGGCTATTAATTCCACATTTTGAATGCTCAATAATTCACTTGTTTCAATAAATGTGTGAGAGCTGACGTGGTCATGTTGGAGATCCGTCATTTCCGGTTTATTTCCCTCAATTTACCGTAGACTTCCAGCAAACACGATTATGTGAAGTCATGGTTGCAACGTAATCAGTTTTTTCGGAAAAACAGGCGACCATTTGCTTCGAACTGCTTCGTGAGTGAGCAACTTTTGTTGGTTTTGGCTCATCCATGGATCCAAGACTCGTCACCTGACAAGATTCTATAATTGTTTTTGAGACATCGCGAATTTTTTGAGGATTGCAAATCCGAACGTTTTTTGAGCGATTGTCAAATCATGCGGGATCCACAGCGAACATAGCTTCTTCACCGCATATATGCTGGTGATCACCTCCACCGTCCCCTCCTTGAATGTGCCACTGTGTCCAGGATGGTTTATAGGATGCTTTTATATTATCAGTTCACGTATAGCATTGATGTTTTCTTGCACTACAACTGGTTTTGGACGACCTTCACGTGACTTGTCCGTGAGCGAACTACAGCCCCGATTAAATTCACCAAATCAGCGATATACAATGTTGATTTTTGCAGGTGCTCATAGCCATATAAAGAAATAAGTTCATCGATGCACCATCGATAAACCACGTCGCAAGTTGTGAAAAATAATCGCACGAAAATGTTGACGAGCTAATTTTATTTTTTGTCCGAAATTAAATTTTGCAGTTGCTTGAAATAACAAAATACCGTTCGTGTGTCAAACGTTCTGAGTACGTATACCGTCTAAAATATCAAACTTCTACAATTGATATGACGCCTAGTAACTCTAAGTATATGGAATGATTGAAAACAAAAACTATCATCTAACTGTATTTTCAATTAACAATATATAACGATATAAATTGTTTTGTTCATATATTGGTATCATTTAGATTTGTATGTAAATAATACAAAGTACGGATAATAATATTTTGTCGCTACAAATATCAACAATAAGTGTTACAAGTAAATACGAGAATAAATATTATGTAGTGAATGTTGAAATCTCCTGTCTAGCACCTTTGTTTAGCAAAATAATTTCAAGGATAAAGTTTATATTACTTTTAACGGATATTGATTTAAGATTAAATGGTTAAAAAATTTAAAAATCCATAAGTTGGAAACACGAGCTTGAGTGAAAAAAAAACATTAAATGATCCAAACATTGACTCGTGAACGGGTACAGGAACTAGATGAAGGAAGCTGACTGGTACTTAGATTTATTTCAATATTGTGAATTATGTTGCGGTTGTAAAAACGAGCAGCATCCAGGAAGTTTGTATTTATAGATAACTATTAAAGTATGTAACGCAGTTAAATTTAAAACTATTCAAATAGTAACACTAGCTTCGTTACATCCCAACAGTTGAATTTCAAAAAATCAAATTCAGCAAATCTGGCATATGATAATTTTTTGGGTATTTTCTCGGTTCATTTGGATACGATTTTTGTCACTAAGAAGTATAACTCTCCCTCGGGATCGGTTTCTTGGATTACTGCAGGCATTAGAGTGTCCTGCAGACACAAACGTGTTTTATACTTTAAAAAAACAAGGGGACAAATCACAGCTGAATATTTTAATACTTATTGTAAAATATTAAAGAATGTTATTGTGAAAGCTAAACAGTTAAGTAATAGAAACCATATTAATTCCTCTGAGAATAAAATTAGGGCTACCTGGCAAGTTGTTAAACAAATTACTGATCGAAAAGATAAAACCAGTACAGTTATTGAAAATTTTTCTTCCAAATTTAGTGATCCCTTTCAGTTAGTCAATAGTTTAAATAATTATTTTATAAATTCATGCCCTACCATTGACTCTCGTTGTCATAATTCACAGATTGAAGGAAGAGTGGCAGATTCCATTTATTTGTTTCCTACTGACTCTAGTGAGATATTGAAGGTTATAAAGGGTTTAAAAAACAAAAGGTCGGTTGGAGATGATCAGATACCTATTTCTATTTTAAAAGATGTAGGTGACTTTATTTCTGAGCCTTTATCTTTTATTGTAAATATGTGTTTTACTACAGGTATTTTTCCGGGTAAACTGAAGAATGCCCATATTAGAGCAATCTATAAGAAAGGGGAGAAATCTGAAGAAAATAATTATAGACCAATCTCGCTATTGCCTAATATGAGCAAGATTTTTGAAAAAATTTTATTTCAGAGAATTGTAACATTTCTGGATAAGTTCTCTGTAATATCAGATAAACAAAATGGCTTTAGAAAAGGGAAATCCACAGTCAGAGCTTTGTACCAAACACTTATACAAATTATAGATTCTCTAAATAAAAAAAAGCAAACATTGGCCATGTGCCTGGATCTCTCTAAAGCCTTTGATGCTGTGGATCATAAAACATTATTATTAAAACTAGAAATGTATGGTATAAGGGGTAACGCGCTGCAATTGGTAAGATCGTATTTGACGGACAGGACTCAGTGTGTTGTGGAGTCTGATCTCCATGGTAGGGCTATAGTATCTCAGAGGATTAAAATGAAGAGGGGCGTCCCTCAAGGATCAATACTTGGACCTCTTTTGTATATTCTTTACACAAATGATTTACCCGAAATCTCTGGAGAGCAGACTGTACTATATGCTGATGATACGTCGCTTATATTCAGTGAAAGCACGGCGGAGTTGCTATCGATGAAGGTTCAATCTGTGATGGACACTCTCGATGGGTACTTTCGGTCCAACAGCCTGTCGCTAAATGTTTCCAAGACACAGTGCATTATGTTTGGTAACAGATTGAATAATCAATTTACAGTAACGTTTGAGGATACAACAATTACATCAGTTGAGAGCGCTGTTGTTTTGGGACTAAACGTCGATAGAAGGTTGGACTGGGGGGCGCACATCGAGAGAGTTGCCACTAGAATATCTCAGTATTGTTTCGCATTAAGAATTATTTCAGAGAGAGTTGGAATCGATGCAGCTCTGTCAGCTTACCATGCATTTGTACAGTCCAGACTCAGATATGGTTTGATGTTTTGGGGCAATTCCTGTGATGTTAATAGAATTTTGATTCTGCAAAAAAGATGTTTACGATGTATTTTTGCAATGAAACAACAAGACAGTTGCAGGACTGTGTTTATTAGTAACAATATTTTGACGGTTATAGGTATGTACATTTTGGACTCGGTGATGTTTATTGTTGATAACAGGGATCTTTTTGAGGGTGCATCTATTAAGCATAACTACATTACTAGAAATAAAACAAATCTGGTTTCTGATAAATATAACTTTAGTTTTTTGCAGAAAAATGTCGAGTTTTCTATAATAAAAGTTTTTAATTCTTTGCCTGAAAATGTACATTTACTACCGAGAAATAGATTAAAGTGTGTCCTGAAAATCTTTTTATGTAAAAAAGCCTTCTATACATTGGAAGAGTTTTATGAGTGTGATAAAGGCAGTATTGTCTCGAATTAGAATTTTAGTTATTGGCTGTATTATTAAATTTTAAATGTATGTAAGTGTACTTGTTATTTAAATTTTGTCTTATTTATAATATCTTAAGTTTTAATTGTTTTATTTTTACTATACTAACTTGATAGAATTATTCAAGAAAGATATTTAAACCTGTATGATTATTGTTGAGATTTTTTCTTTTTCATTTATTTTATCTACACCTAAGAATGAATTATAATTTTTATTGTGATGTTTATTATAGTAATGATATTTTTTTGACATTGTTCCATGCCCTTATGGGTTTTTTTTTGTAAGTAATACTTATTGGAATAAATAAAGACTTATCTATCTATCTATCTATCTATGCGGAACTCATTGTTATTCCGCTTTTTCAATAAACGAGAATATTGAATTTCTTTGTGTGCGTGTTGATTTCAAATTCAAATTATGTTTTTCGTCTCGAAGCTGTAAAAGATGGAGTTTAAAGTAAAAATTAATTTAATAGAAATATCCCGTGACTGCATTAAAGCTTTTATATTAACGTGTCTCTATGTATTTAAATAAAGGTTGAATTGAAATTAAAATACAAATAAATTTCAGGAGATCGTTAAAAATGATTTTTTAAATCGATGATAAGGCATAAATTGGCTACGATAATCAATCATTTTTCATTATTATTGTTAATAGTAGCTTTTAAACATAAAAAACGAAGCTATTGCCAGTGTGGTCTAGTGCTATTTTTTAGGAACAAAATGTTACTCAAAATATTATTAAATTTGTCTTCTATTGACTCAAATTCGAAAAGCGTCTCGATTTATCGAGCATCATATTGTAATCATTTGCTATAAGAATACTAAAACATTGTTATATATTATACAGTGTGTCTCAAAAGTACCGGAAGAGCAGAATATTTTCTGAGCAAAGCATTTTAGAGAAAAATTTTTCAGACCATAGTTGTAGGAAATCAAACCTTCAAAGTCATTCGAAGGTTAAGTTGAGTTTTTCAACTAGAAACCCCCATTTTTTATTGCAAAAATGGAAAGCGGAGAAAATTTCCTATTCAACTGTATAAATAACATCGGGGATCTAATGACATCTAGAGGTCATTTCAAGGTCAAGAAACTGCAGAATTTTCTTCAGCAAAGCATTTTAGAGAAAAATGTTTCAGACCAAAGTTATAGGAAATCAAAGGATGCATCTGATGGTAACCTTGACCTTCAAAGTTGTTTGAGGGTTAAGTTGAGTTTTTCAAATAGAAATCCCCATTTTTTATTGCAGAAATGGAAAGAAAGCGGAGAAAATTTCCGATAACTAAGATAGAGGATCTAATGACATTCAGAGATCAGTTCGAAGTCAGATATCTTTTTTTGCCGTAAATTGTTGTAAAATCTACCCGGGAACAAAGGAACATGTTAAGATCCAACAATACAGAACTTAAAAATACTCTCATTGGGATATTTGTGGCTGTTTGTTAGAACAAAGAAATTCAAAATTTGGTTCGATATCTGAAAGAAGCCAGAAATACACATGCGGACAAATGAAATAATTGACTGACTGATTCCGAAGCACTACAGCCCAGGGCGGGTCTTGGCTGCCTCGACTATCTGCCTAACCTGCCCACCGTAGTATTCTGGACTTTATTTCTTGAATGATGTCAGGGCTTTGATATATTTGCGCAAGCTCTATGTTGCTTGTCATTCTGTGGCGGCCTGTTTCAAGGTCTCGGTATGGACCATATATTATGCGCAGGATTTTTCTCTCAAACCTTCTTAGCAGCTCCGTATCGTGGACTGTCAGGGTCCATGTTTCCCTGGCGTAGATTGCTACTGGTCGTATTATTGTTCGATAAATTTCGGTTTTTGCCTTTCTAGTGATAAATTTTGACTTCAGCAAGGTTTGTATCGCAAATGTACATTTATTTGCTTGTGTGATGCGCTGTTTAACCTCTTTCTGCAAATTATTGTTTGCCGTTATCACTGCGCCCAGGTACTTGAAAACTCGCACATGTTCAAAATTATGGTCATCCATGGTGACGTTCTGCCTGATTTTATCTCGGGCGGGGTTGCGGGAGACATGCATGTATTTGGTCTTTCCTTCATTTATTCGGAGCCCTATTCTCTGAGTTTCTTTTTCTATCTTTATAAAGTTTTCCTTCACACTGACTGTGCTTTCTCCTATCGTGTCCATATCATCCGCGTAGGTCAAAATAAGTTTAGGGCCATTTGGCCCAAAAACCTTTGCGTCAACTGATACTGTTCTTACGGCTTTCTCCAGGGCAAGGTTAAACAGTACTGGCGACAAAGCATCTCTCTGTTTTAATCCTCTCAACAAATGAAATGGACAATCAAAAAGAAAGGTTGTTAAGCTCATCGTACTATTCAGTTCGACGCTACTTTTTCTTATATGTGACTGCGGCGTTTTTAGATCGGCAGATGTTATTCTCTTTTCTTCGTGCACATTCGGGAAAAGTTTTGGTTCGTCGAAGTAGAAGTTTTCGCGTTACAGGTTATTGCCTGTTGCTATATTTAATTTAAGACTCCGCCATTACAATATTTTTTCTCGAACCCCCTTTATAGATCTCGCGAGCCGCTTGTGAAATTTTGCACTAAATGATAATATTGGCTTATATGGATCTTGATATTCATATCTCGATATTCAAGACGGTATAATTTTATCTTATCTTCCACGCCTATTGGGACTATTACTAAGTTGGTTGAAACTGGCATAATGAAGTGTTAAAATATTCCAGCAGTGATATATCAAATTGGATTTATTGCACATTTTAATGTCAATCTGTCAAAACGGTCAAATCATTGCATAGTATGAAAATAAATATCTCACTTTTTCTTATTCTTTGATTAAAAAAATGCTGGTAAGGTTCATATTTTAACAAATAATATTGATCTTTTACCCGAAAAAATCGAATCCAGTTTCGTAATAAAAATAGTCGATGATTGTGGCATGTTCGTCTACTATCAAATATTATAGAATATAGCTATTTTATACTCAAGATAGCAGTCAAATCATTGATTAGCCAGTAACTTGTAAAGACTCATTTATATTTAAATATTATATTTCCTCGACATAAAAACAATAATTTCGATAACATGAAAACAAATTACGCCGGTATATTTAAATAGCTAGGTTAATTGTATAGGTACTTATGCTTGGTCAACGATTAAATCACTCACGATTAAACGGTTCAATTTAGTTACGAAAATGCCACAAGCAAAACGATTTATACAAGTATGTACCATTTCTGCACTTATCAGACCAGTTTTTCATCCTTATGCCTAAAATCAACTTTCTCTGACCGAAGCAAATGTAATTCAAAAAATTCAGGTCATATTTATAACAAATACTTCATGTTTTGTACTTTAGCAGATTTTTGTGTAAATATTTTAGAATATAGATAAAATAATGTTGCTTGTTTGTAGGTGGGAATATGCAGGCAGGTTTGTAGCTAATGTGGGCAATTCAGATCAGAAATTACCGAAATTAAGCATTTTATATCGTACTAGCAGTTATCCGTTATATACAGGGTGTCGGGGAAAATGTGGAAAATCTCCCCGATATGAATAAAAAAACACATGAAAGGAATACTACAAGTTCATATAAACTTTTTTCGTATAGGCCGCCTCTTCGGAGATATGGGCTCCCCAAGAGCTGCAATGAAATCAAGTTTTTTACACTTAATTATTGAACTACCAGGTATATTTCAATTTTTGTTAATATGATGTATACCAGGTAAGACCCTTCAAATTACTATCCAAGAAAGTGTTGTGAATTACTGCACGATTAAACGGTTCAATTTAGTTACGAAAATGCCACAAGCAAAACGATTTATACAAGTATGTACCATTTCTGCACTTATCAGACCAGTTTTTCATCCTTATGCCTAAAATCAACTTTCTCTGACCGAAGCAAATGTAATTCAAAAAATTCAGGTCATATTTATAACAAATACTTCATGTTTTGTACTTTAACAGATTTTTGTGTAAATATTTTAGAATATAGATAAAATAATGTTGCTTGTTTGTAGGTGGGAATATGCATGCAACTTTGTAGCTTACGTGGGTAATTCAGATTAGAAATTACCGAAATTAAGCATTTTATATCGTACTAGCAGTTATCCGTTATATACAGGGTGTCGAGGAAAATGGGGAAAAACTCCTGGATATGAATAAAAAAACACATGAAAGGAATACCACAAGTTCATATAAACTTTTTTCGTATAAGCCTCCTCTTCGAAGATATGGGCTTCCCAAGAGTTGCAATGGAATCAAGTTTTTTTTACACTTATTGAACCACCAGGTATATTTAAATGTTTAAATGTTCAATATGATGTATACCAGGTAAGACCCTGCAAATTACTATCCAAGAAAGTGTTGTGAATTACTCACAGCTGCAGGGCAAAAAAATGAGAAGCGAAACGGACACTAAAGCTGACGAACTACAAAGAATAAATAAAGAAATATCCAAAGCTGTTAGACAAGACACTCGAAAATACAATCAAGAACAGATCGAACATACCATTGAGAACAATAAAAGTATGAAAGTATTGAGAAAAAAACTAAGAACGGGAACAAGACAAATAATCAAAGTGAAAGATAAAAATGGTCAGTTTTCAACAGACAGAGAGGAAATCCTTAAAGTAGTCAAAGATTTTTACAAATTACTATACAGAAGCCAAAACAAAGAGAATAGCAAAGATCAAGGACCAGAAATATTGACAAGGAAAAAGGGCATTGTCAACCAAGGATCAGAACAAATGCCGGAATCACAATAGACGAAATAAAACTAGCCCTAAGAAAAACTAAGAATAACAAATCTCCAGGCGAAGATGGTGTAGTTACTGATGTAATCAAAATCGAAGGTGTTTGTCTACTTAAGAAAATAAAAGACCTTTTTAATATGTGCCTTTTGGACAGTACAATATCCGACAAGTGGCACAATGCTGAGGTAATTTTGATTGAAATGTTTGGAAGAGTACACGATTAGGATATATGTCGTGAATAACCTCCTGGTTGCCAAGCATTACAAGATGGAAGTCTATACATCAGATGATGATGATCATATTTGGAATTATTTCACAATTAATTTCACCACGAAATCCAAAAATCAGTAAATTAATATCCAGGTAAAGAATCAAGGTCAGCGATGTGAAAGTTGACGAGTTTTAAAATGCAGGATATTTATTCCTTTCATACCTAGCAACTTTTGTAACTATGCTTTATTTTTTGGTGTCGATAAAATAAAACGCATATTTTTTGCAAACCTAATTCGAACTGAAAATTCACAGAATTAAACTTTTTTAATTACAGAGGTAAACTCCAATTTTGGATCGAATTTTTTTTATTATAAGGTTGAAGGTTGAACATTTGATAGAAACAAAGATCTTTTATCGAAATACGCCAAATATATGATGTAAATAAAATGCTGTTTTTTCGAAAACGGTTAGCTTTAGCGACACGAACGAAGAGTTTCTAATCTTTTGTCAATAGTTAAAGATATGTAAGAAACGTTCTCCAAAGTTCTTATCATGCAGGGGGTAAAAAAATAGGGCCATGAGTGTCGCAGCTAGTCCGTACCTGCAGCTGTGAGTAAACACTTTCTTAAATAGCAATTTGAAGGGTCTTACCTGGTATACATCATATTAAAAAAAATTGAATTATACCTGGTGGTTCAATATTTATGTGTAAAAAACTTGATTCCATTGCAGCTCTTTGGGAGCCCATATCTCCGAAGAGGAGGTCTATACGAAAAAAGTTTATATAAACTTGTATTATTCCTTTTAAAAATACAAAAAAAGTACAGAATAAATTTTCTTTTTGTTAATTAAGAGTTTCCGATGTAAACATCGGCTGCCATTCGTGAACTGAATCCTTAGTCGCACCGCAGTTCGAATTTTTTAAAGCAAAAAATTTCAAAGAAAAAAACCCAGGTTCGCTTGTTACCAACTTACGAATTTTAACGTATTTTCAGGTACAAATTCTATTGTTAGAAGGCCAAAATTAGAAAGTATTGTATCCCATACTTACCTATTTTGAGCAAATTTGAAATATTAACTAAATATTTAATAAAATAATGCAAGCAATAATAAATTATTGTGATAATATACCAGGAAGGTACTTGAAGTTATTTTGAAAATCTTAAGAAATGTTATTCTTACTACTTAAGATATCTCATAATAAGGATTAAATCATCTTTTTTTTTTGGGGATTTATCGCTATTTATTAGAAACGGTTTATAATTTTGGTTTCAGAAATTGTAAATAATAATTTTTCGCAACTATCTTGGATATGGGTTATTTCCGAACAATTTTCTTTGCCGAAAGACAATTAAAATAAATTTTTCACACACCAAAGTCTTTACAGGAGCATTTAAATTATATGCACAGCGAAACCCCATTTAAATAATTAAACAACAAAACTTATGTATCGACTACACGTTTACTGTTAAACTCTGCGATTTATTGTTTAAATTATTTAATATTTTTAAACAATCCATGAAGATTGGATAGGACACATTTCGGAAATGAAAACGCAAATAAGATTAATTTATTGTAATTTTACATTTAAACGAAAATTGTCAATTTTGCAACTTGGTTCAAGAGTTTACAAGAAAAAGCGTTGCTGTGAGAATTACAACTTGATATTTTACCATACCCTGGAAGTGCGTCTAAGTCCAACCTGTACTTAAGAAATGCAAAAATATCTCACGAAATCGGTTTGCTGACAGTAGTATTAAAAGTTAGTAAATTTGACACAAACAATATTAACAGTAAATTTTCTCACTTAAGTTACATATCTTTGTACAATGCAGTCGAGCAGTGTGAAAAGTCCCAGGGGATTTCCTCACTTATATTACATATCTTTGACACAACGCAATTAAGCAGTGTGGAAAGTCCCGAAGTTGTAAGTTTAACATATCTCCAAGGCGTGTTTAACCGTTTGTGTTGCTTGGTAAATCCCGGACTAACCGCATTCTTATGCCATGTCTGATAGATTTCGTCTGTCGCTCTGGAATATTTGAATAAATATTTTTTGTAAATGGTAATACTGTCAAAGACGCTGATGTGCAAGGATTCATATGGACAGAAATAGTCGAACGTAGTAATTTCTGATCAAAAAAAAATGGTATGTAAAAAATGATAAAAACTACACACTAGCGCAAACAAAACTTTGAAATCGTCGATCTATTAAAAGATCTTCAGCTTCGATCATACCCTAGATTTAAACAACAGTACATTTGTTTGAAGGCTGTTTATGGTCGATGGGGGAGACGCTTTTTTGATGTTTAACGGACATAAACATATTTACTTATCTTTTTTTTTCAGTTTAATTGCTTGTCGTGACTTTTTTCGGTCTTTTTAAGTGTTAAAAATTACTATAAATACGAAGTTTACAATTAATATTAACAAAAAGAGGATTTAAAAACTTATTTTTATCGGTAAATATTGTTAGATATTGTTTACATATTGAAAATAACAATATTAATAATTTAGGCAACCATATAGTCATACTTTATGTATTCAGAATTGAGATACCGATTATCATATGATACTCGTTTAAATAATGCAATTACAAAAGGATAGCATAAAATCGGTATGTCTATACCAAGAAATTAAATATCTACTGTTTTTTAAATATAAATAAAAATATTATTACGTTATTCAGCGTTCAAACAACCGGGCCCTAGTTCTGACGTCATGCTAATTCTACAGGGGTATGTTCGAAGATCTTCAGTATAATCTTTCATATTGATGTAATACAAAAAACGTAGGTAGTTACCGAAAATAATGAATTTCCGGGATCAAACCACGCGATTTACGAAACAATACCATACACTGATGCATTGTTATAAATAAAGTCTATACAAATTTCTTGACAACATACACAAAAATAAATTCTGAAATTTAACTAATGATACTGCACCGCACAACAAAGAAAATAAGCGTCGAAGACGATAACAAATAACCGCATTAAACACAAAGAATACGCCGGCACGCCGATCGTGACGCAAACCCTGCTTTCGTTTCCAGTTCTGACATTGCCAACTTCATGCAACAAATTTACTATGAAATTTCTTTTTGCGCTTGCTCCACATAGCCAGTCGATGTCAATTTATGACATTTATTTTCTGCATGGTGGAACAATTTTTTAGGCATTTAGACTATTTTTGTAGTTTTCCATATCCCTTCCAACTTCCTTGGTTTTAATACCCTCTAGCAGACATATATCTTTATTTGGTTCAGTGAAAGAATACCCATGCATCATCAATCTACGAAAATATCAAAGACAGTTTTGAGACCTGTTCATCTTAATTTGTATATAAATTAAAAAAGGACGGAAAACAAAACATTATTCTTTCAATCCAAGCCATACGTCAGAAAAAATCTGGACCGAGACAAATGAGTCATTTCGTTTTACAAATACATTTTTTTATTGAGAGTCACCGTTCAAAGTTTTATTGACGTTATGTTTTTGAGAAATTTTGATTATTTAAGTGAATTTAAAACAGAATTTTAAAAACCTTAAGAAATGTTATACTTGCTAGTTAGGTATAGCTTCATCATTAGTTGAGATATCTCATGATAAGGATTAAATCATCCTTTTTGGGGATAAATCACTATTTGTTAAAAATGTTTTGTAATACAAACTCCCTTTTGACTTCAATGAAAACATTATTTTATTGATAGTTATCGTTCAGGGTTTTATTTACGTTGTACTTTTGAGAAATTTTGATGGTTTAAGTGGATTTAAAACAGAATTTTGAAAACGTTAAGAAATGTTATACTTGCTAGTTAGGTACAGCTTCATCATTAGTAGAGATATCTCATAAGGATTAAATCATCTTTTTTGGGAATTTATCACTATTTATTAGATATAGTTTGTAATTTTTGTTTCTTATGAGATATTTTAAAATTATGTTAGATCAAAATGATCTTTTATTGAAAGTATCTAGGAAAATGTTCTCAAAGTAATGAATTAATTTTTTGAAAATTATGTAGGCAGTTATAGCAATATTTAGTACTTCTTCACGAGGTTATGGAAGTCCTCCACGATGTAGTGATCTTCGACAGACAATACATTGTAAACTAGTTTTATTTTTCAAAATTCACACTCAAGTTTTTTTAAAGCATTATGACAGCAGTACTCATTTAAATAGGTTATTACCGGCATTTCATCTCTAATTGCCTCAATATCATGATTTTAGATTATATATTTTGTAAGCGGCTTAGATCGAGATCTTCATGGGACTCGTTTTGTGGAAGTTCAAAGAATTGGTTCATAATAAATTATCCCTAATTATGAAATTTTAGAATTAATACAGACTGAGTTCTAAGTCTCTTTTCGGATTCATTTAGCTGTGGAACTGAAATATGGTAATGCCTAACGGCTAATTACCTATATTTTCCAAATCGACTTTCTAGTGTGTCTGTCTGAAATTTACCTAATAGTATGTAATTCATTCCAAGTTTTGTAAAACAATACTGTGAAATTTTCAGTATCCCATGGATACTATGACTGAGGTCGGTATGTGTTTGTCGAGTAAGTTTATTTGAAAAATTACTAGCTCTTCAAGAGTTAGGACAATTTAGGATTTTTTGCAAAAATTCTATCTTGGGTCAGCATTGAATTCTGTCAATTTTTCTCTGACCAATAGTTCTTGTTATATGTCTCATAAATGTCGACCCTTTAGAGGAGTTTTGACATTAACAAATTTTCACTAAGTCCATATAACATTAATAAAGTCTGCTGTTTTTTTTAATGGGATATTATGCTACTATAACTTCTTAAGGCTTCAATTATGAAAGGGTTGAAAATTTTTCAGAGATGAAGGAAACAAAGCTTTTATACTGAGCGAGTTTTAAAAATTTGTCCTGTTCAGGTTAATGCAGTTTTTTAACAGCAGAAAAATAAGCAGATTTTTCTTTCTTACTCTCAAAATCAAGAAAGATAATATTGATCAGATTTTGAATCCAGCCAGTTATTAAAAATACATTTTTTTAAGTAGACTGCCTCAAAAACATAAAACAATGGTCTTATTGGGTCAATGGGATGCGGATAAACAATATTGAGCTCATTACAGGTGAAAAATGCCCCATTGCTTCACTGTTTATAACAATATTGTCACTAATTGTGCAAAAAAGCTATAAACCTAATATCGGAGTTAATTTTTGAAACAAAACATATATGAACAACTTCTTTAAGGCTCGAGCATACACTAGTTATCATGTGTGTGAGAAACTCATTCGTAGGAGATTCGTGTTAGTACTTCCCCGACCACACTTATAATTTTTTCGTCTAGAGAAAACGCCATCACTTTGGAAAAGTCTTCCTAATGAGTGTAACTCATGCATAGTATTAATAAAATAACCTATGAAAAGTAAATAAATAAATACATTCATTTGATAATCATATACTCAGTGGGTCAAAAAACTGTTTCCATTAAGCATAACACCACCTTTAATATAACGATAGTTTATCCAATGTACACAACACACTATGCCCAAAAAAATTAGCAGTCGATAATTCCGATTTTATAGACATTTCAAATTTGGTATAAAACAAATTATAAAACTTAAAACCCTAATAATAAATAGTTAAGTCACGATCACTTGATTTGCATGTTAATGTGTTCAACGATCTATGAAATTCTACTGGTTATTACTTATAAAATTTTCGAACACAAATAACTTGAATAAACATAACAGTTTTTTTTTAATTATTTATAACCTCAAAATTAACAAAACATTTCTTATTAAAGAGTAAACAGGTTCATATAATTTATTATTAATATTAAATTTTATGTTATGTATGAGTTCTTCAAACATGACGTTGTGTTATTTCTCAATATTTTGAAAACAACGTCAATATGTTCATCCATTAAGATTAGATTTACTGCCATATTAGTTATACAGGGTGACTGAAATCTAATTGTACATAGTCTACTTAATTGGATAAATATTTACTGGCTATGTAAAAGTTCTGTCAACCACCCATATAGAAGATACAGTGTGTTTTACAAAATTTGATAAGTCTTGATATATGTTGGGTGGGGATGTAGAGTGGAGGGGAGTAAATCGATTCGGCTCGCTAGAGCAGATTGGCTGTTAGTAGCATCATATCTGAGCAAGAAGTTCACACGTCTGTTGAGCAATGCATTATCATTAAATTTACCAACTGCTTGATGAAGTAAAAATGGCTTATCAACGAAAAAGCCGCGACATGCCTATTCGAAGTGCGATTCTGCTCCATGACAACGCTCGGCCACACACAGCATTAACTCAAGAAAAATTGAACAAAATTCATTGGAAAACACTGGAACATCCACCCTATAGTCCCGATCTGTCGCCATGTGACTACCACATGTTTGGGCCACTCAAAAAGAACTGGGAGGTCATCACTTTGACGGCTACGAAGATGTAGAAACGTTCGTGCGCATACAAACCTATGGATAATTCGCAATTAGTAATACAAAAAGTTAACAAAAAACGAATTCTGAGAGGTCAGTAGTTTTTGCACAGATGTAATTGTTCATCCTGCCATGGCCAAAAGTTATTATTTTTTATGGGGTTTTTGACGAATCGTACAGAGACTCACGAGGAATCATTTTGTTCTTAAAGACTTGCACTAATAGTTCATCAAAAAGAATCACCAAGTTTTGCATGGTAATTGTGCCAAAAGTCAGTTTAATTAACAATGACAAGAAACGCCATTTTTAATGTTTTTTGTAAACATCTCGGTAACCACGGAACGGATTTTGATAAAAAAGTTTTTTATTGCCTATCACTGTATAATGTCTCCTTTTTGAAATACAAACCATATCGTTTGTATTAAATGAAGAAAAGCGATTTTTCATTCTTAATTATTGATAAGTTAACAGAGAAATATTGTCCAAACAAAATCAAGCGTTATGTTAACGATGAGGCTTGTTTGTTTCTTTTGAAAAAATGATTTCCAAAGAGAAAATTTCCATTTTCATTTTATGTTTATATTTGCTTGTTATCAATGTAATCTTCCTGGCCTAATTATTTGACTAGTCGTCTTGGCTGATTTAACATAAAATCAGTTGTTTAGCGTTTACATAGCAAAGTAAATAACATTATCTCATCCAAATTGCCCTTATCTATGTCGAACTTACCATATTTCAATTATGCCCAGAGCAAGGCTAAATGTAAACGTGTTCGACATCAACTTCTCGAGGTCTCCATTCTTAATTTTGCCGGACCAGATACTTACACTTCAGCTGATTTTTTTAAACTATTAAAAAACGTTGAAATTAATTTATTGGGAATTGAGGAAAATGTCGTGTTCTCCGTTCGGAAGATCTGTTATACTTTGAGAAGCAACATCGCAGACAGGAGTTGGGTCTATTTTTCTAATTGGGGTATATTGGATCATTTTCTTAAAAAAAAAAAAACATCCTTCAGAATGTGATTGAACCATATGCTTCGAGTTACGTATAAATTTATGCATGATAACGATGCATATTCAGGAAGCTTAGTGTATCGTTTCAAATAGTTGTTGTCAGACGCTTGTGAAGTCAATAACTTTTAAGCTAACGGCTGTCAGAAAAAAATACTTACCCAACAAAATATTAGTTTGACTAAAATATGATTGTCGGACTTGCATTGTCTTTATTTTTGCTTGTTTTTACAACGTTTCGATTAGGTTGTATCTCTTATTGTTACCAAGTACAAACTGAATGTTTTGTCTTAAGGCTACGAGCTTATATAGGGACCGTGTCCATTGAAGCGCGGAGTTTCGCTGCACTGTACACACCTCAATGATTTGATGTTACGAAGTAGTGGTTGCCAAAGATTAGGAGGTATCTTAATACTGGGTTTGCTGAAGATTCCATTATTATTTTTAATGTAAGCTGCTTCTATAAATTTTCCTTTTTTCATATTGGGTTTCATATAGATTCCCGCAGCTTCAGACCATTTTATATGGTGTTGTTTATCCAAGACATATTCTGCAATTCCTGATTTCGGTGTTTCCCCTTTTTGTGTATGAGTTTTATGTTCCTTAATTCTAACTTCTACCGATCGTTTGGTTTCTCCAATATACATTTCACCACACTCACATGGAACTTTGTAAACACATTCTTTCTTATCGGTAGTTTTTGTTTTCGTTTTTATGCGCTCTAAGTGTATTTCCTGATTTAAAGGCTGTTTTTATATTATAACTGCTGGCAATTCGCCTTATTTTTTCCGACATTTCCTTAATATACGGAATTGTAAAGAAGGAATGTGTTTCTTGCTATCCAATGGTCGTTGTTCTAAAGTTATTGATAACATCGTCAATTAGTTTTGACGGATAGCCATTCTATTGTAAATCGCATTTAATGTTTGCTACCTCTTTTTCCAATGAATCGATGTTATTGCGTATATATATATATATATATATATATATATATATATATATATATATATATATATATATATATATATATATATATATATATATATATATACCGGGTGTCAACGAATCTATTAGACAAGTCATAATTTCTAGAGTATTATGTGTATCAAAATGATAATTGGTACAGGTAAATGGTATCTGAAGGGGACAGTTTTCGCATATTTTCCTCTTTCCGGCCACTTCCGGTTTCACCGGAAATGGCCCCGGTTTTGAATTTTTAAATGGGGAACACCCTGTATATATTACCATTTTTGGATTTCTGAGACAATTCTAGATCAGAATGTGACATTTTAAAAACTGTTTACGTCTACTTCATTTTTTTAGAGCCACTTTTAAAATTGTATCTAGGTGGCCATGATCGGATGCAAACTAATCTAAGGGCCTTAGGTGATGTCAAAAAAATACAATTGCAAAGTTTTAGTTACTAGTATGAAAGACAGGAATAAGACAAGTTGACAAAATTACGTTTTCATTTCTAACTATTAATTTTCAAATGGCGACCCCTTTTTGACAACTACTTTTCGAAAAAAGCATTCTTCGACGAATCTAACGGTACTAATTTATTTGCGATTGGATCAGACATAAGAACAGAAATTAAATATTATTAAGCAAAATACTGGATAATTTATTTACTTATGACAAGTGCGCCATGGACAGCCATGATGCATAATAATTTGCAACTGTTTTTATCAAGTCTTCTTTGGAAAACAAAGCACTCACTTAAGTAGATAATGACAGTGATATACGCTCTAAGAACAGACGTAAAAGTTTCTTAATTTTCGTTAAGTTTAGTTTAAATTTTCGTTAAAATAATGTATATTCAAAGGGAAAAAAACTTTTACGTCTGTTCTTAGAGCGTATGTCACTGTCATTATCTACTTAAGTGAGTGCTTTGTTTTCCAAAGAAGACTTGATAAAAACAGCTGCAAATTATTATGCATCATGCTGTCCATGGCGCACTTGTCATAAGTAAATAAATTATCCAGTATTTTGCTTAATAATATTTAATTTCTGTTCTTATGTCTAATCCAATCGCAAATAAATTAGTACCGTTAGATTCGTCAAAGAATGCTTTTTTCGAAAAGTAGTTGTCAAAAAGAGGTCGCCATTTGAAAATTAATAGTTAGAAATGAAAACGTAATTTTGTCAACTTGTCTTATTCCTGTTTTTCATACTAGTAACTAAAACTTTGCGATTGTATTTTTTTGACATCACCTAAGGTCCTTAGATTAGTTTGCGTCCGATCATGGCCACCTAGATGGAATTTTAAAAGTGGCTCTAAAAAAATGAAGTAGACGTAAAAAGTTTTTAAAATGCCACATTCTGATCTAGAATTGTCCCAGAAATCCAAAAATGTTAAAATATACAGGGTGTTCCATTTAAAAATTTAAAACCTGGGCCATTTCCCGTGAAACCGGAAGTGGAAAATATGCGAAAACTCTCCCCTTCACATACCATTTACCTGTACCAATTCTCATTTTGATACACATAATACTCTAGAAATTATGACTTATCTAATAGATTCGTTGACACCCGGTATATATATATATATATATATATATATATATATATATATATATATATACCGCGATTATAGAGGTTGCGTATAATTACAAGTTTTGTTATAACAGAATGACTAGAACTATGGTTAAGATATTGTCCAGTATGTGTTGGCTTCCTGTATACCGAAGTTTTAATACTTTCGTTTGAACGATTCACCATGAGTAGTGAACATAACCCGATTCGCTCGATCCCCCCACTCCTCGACCTTGACCTTGACCTTGCTTCATCCCTCTTTGGCCCCGCCCACATGTCCTTGTCATTGACCTTGAAAGTGCACGTGTGCTTTGGCCTTGGCCTTGTGTTCAAGGTTGTGTGTGTGACCTTGACCTTGACCTTGGTCGAGACGACCTTGACTTTGTTGAAGGTCATCTTGGGTGTGTGACCTTGAAGTAGTTATTTGTGCATTGTAATAGTGTGGGATGATCTTGAAATGATTTCGACCTTGCAAATTGTTCTATAAATTGTGCGAGTCTACTTGCATTCATTCAGTGTGAAATGTCAGATACGGAACTATCTAAAGAAAAAATTATAGAGCAAGTCGGCAGAGTAATTTGTTTATATCAGAGTAATTTAAAAAGTTTGTGTGATTTTGAAGAGAAGGATCTAGCATTTTTTCCTCTCGAATATTTAAAAACTTGCGTTGATACGCTGAGTTTACGGCAAATTTGGGATAAGCTGCCAGCGTCATATCGGTGTAACAAGGAACTACAGTTAAGCTTACCCTGTTACATTCACTATGAACAAATATATCGTCATCATATAGATGGGCCACCACCAGCAATAAAAAAGTGTCGTGAATGTAAAAATGAGTGTATAATATGAATAGTGCTTTGCAAGAGACAGTAAAAAAATTGGACGATGAGTTCACTGAAACGGCTAGTAATTATTTCAATGATGCAATGAAAAGTCGAGCAGAATGGGCGTCGCGCTATTGTGATTTGGCTTATGAATATGAAAAGGCTGCGAATGCATGTCGTAAATATTGCAGCAAAACAATAAATTTACAAGACTTTGTTCGTGAGATAAAAAAGTTGGGGTTTAGTGACTGTTTGGAAAAACTGATTAGGTTCATTGCAGATCCGGTTGTGTTAGATGAAATTAGAGTGTAGGACTTAAGTTTAACGTAGTAGTAGTTAATATGGAAAGTTTAGTGCGAGAAATGTACGAGGAATTTCTAATTTCTGCAGCCTGTTCGGAATTTTACGCATATGAAATGCAAGATTCGGAGGCTCAGGACTTTAGTGTATTTTTTAAGTATATGGACCATGCCGAAGTGTGTCTTTTAGCTAGTATAGTTTGTAAGAATTTTCTTAGAAATAAAAATAAACAATTATTATTGAACAAATTAAGGAAATTAGGTTTAGGTGATAATGTTAAACGCATAGAAGAATGGCAGAAAAAAATCAATGAATAAAGTACATAAAATGTAGTTATTTGTTTCATTATATTTTGTCCTTGAAGTTATCCTTATACCAATTTAAATGTGTGACGTCATTTGACCTTGAATACTCCTCCCACTATTTCTATCGTTAAGCTACCCCCACCATTGTTACAATTCGACCTTGAAACCTCGCTATAAAGGTTCGTGGGAGAAGAAGTGACTTCAAACAGTCGCAGATATCAGTGGCATAAACATCAAATATTGTGTTCGTGTAGTGTTCTGAAAGTGCTTTTATATTCACGGTAATTTTTGGATTTATATACCATTTTTTTCAATAATGAGTATTGCAAAAGAAACTCTAGATGAAATTAATGAAATGTTTAGCAAAGATTTCGAGGTTTTAGAGAAAAAAAAGGTTACCGAAATGATTGTAGGCAAAGTGTATAAAATTGTAAAGATGGTTTCAATGACTACACGATTTGGTAAAACTCTTTTAGTGGCTTTACACGATGACGGTGATAATAGCACATTTGAGACTTTTTTACCAAAACGTGTGGCCGAAACACTACCTGACGATATTGTAGATATTATGAGTAAAACTAAAGATAAATACACTCTAACTTATTTGGGGCAGGGCACTAGAGTTTTTGGAAACAATACTCGAACATTATTACGTTTTGGCTCATTGGAGTAAATTGTATGTAAATTGTTTGAAAAAAAGGATGTAATTAAATTTAAAATATAGTTGCACATGTCAGAATACTTACGCGTGTTCATTATTTCTGTTAAAGATGTCTGCTGATGCGACGACGACGACGACGACCGCCAACGAATGTGTAGATAGATACATATTTTGGTTGGGGAGAGAATTAAGAAATAGGGCTCACGATATGTTAGATAGCGTAAATGATTGGTCGCATATTGATGTAACCAAAGATCAATATAAGAACGAGATCAGGGATACAATCAATTTTATGGCTGGGGCACACTTGTGCGACAAATTTTTATATGGTTCCATAGACATGGATACATTTTGTGCTGAAATGGCTGAAGAAGAATTAAAAGAATACCTCGTCAATATTCCACATTTACCAGGTGAGCTTGCTGCAAAATATGAATTGGTTTCTGCAACAGCAACAGCCCAAGACGTTGACGATCGAAATAGTGTCGGATGGGATAGAATTTTGAGCAACGAAAACGAAGACATGGAAAATTAATTTTTTATAATTTTTGTATTTGTGCAATTAAATAACTGTAAATAAATATCTGTTACAATCACAGTTTTATTTTATTTCTTTTATAAACATACCAACCCAGTAGATCATAGTCAGTGTTTCTTTTTCTCAGCTGAAATATTTAATATAAGTAGGGCAAATAAAAATAAAATAGTTTAGTAAAGATTGAAAATGAGTCGAGGAAACAACACAATTGATAAATTTGGTCGTCAGAAATATAATGAAAAATATCATATATTATCTGGGCCACAAGGGGTTGGTTTTAAACTTACAGCGGATGGGCAGTATGATATGGGTGGAAAAATCATAACCAACTTAGGCGAACCTAAAGATGATGACGATGCTGTGACAAAACACTTTGTTAATAGAAAGTTTTACAATTTTGCAGCTGTAATATGTGACATATTTAACAAGGATGTCCTCCCCATGATATACAAAAATAATAGTGAGCTTAAAACAAAAATTGAAGTTATGCAGAAAATACTCTATCATCAGCCTTTAAATGACTCATTAAGCGCACTGTCGTACGACTCGACTTCAAAAAAAATCTAAAAAAAGCAGTTTAAAGAATAGGAGAACGCACTCCGAGTGGCATAGCCTTGAAGATAACGTCGTAGTCGTCGGTGAATTGGACCTTCCCTCCAAGAATATTGAAATGTTATTTATGTGTATGATGTTTTATTGTCATTGTTTTTAATAATGAAGATTGAAATAAAAAACTTTATTTTACAATATATTGTTTATTTATTTTACATTTTAAATAAAAAAAATATAGTCATACAATATGTTATTTAAACAATATTAGCTTTATCTATCCAAGAGTTGAAGTGGTTGGGAAATCCTAGCCATTTGACAAATAATTGTTCGATGTGATTTTTCTTGCGTTGTCTAAGGACCTTTTCTACTAGATAAACGTCAGGACTGCTTGTTTTTTGTAGTTCTGATTCGTAAAAACACCCTCTTATAGGCTGACCTTCTAACGATTCCAACAAGTAAGTAGGTGGATTTGTAACGTTAACTTTTACAACTTTAAACAATTCGGTTGACCAAGAGGGCGTATATCCTTTCTCGAATAAGCTTTTGTACTTGCTAATACGCACAATGTCACCCATGGAAAACTTAAATTTTTTAGGTACAATTTTTAAATAATCATATGCTTTAATATGTGTTTTTTCTTGCACGTCTGCAGGCTTCATTCCAATGGTGCGATGTTTCGAATGGTTATAGGTTTTTGTTACTGCCGATAATATATGTATTCATTTGTAAGATCCTCTTGTCGAGAATTGTTTATATAAATTATTTTTTAAAGTCCTTATGACTCGCTCAACAATTGCAGCTTTCTTTGTGCTGTATGTGGAATAATGATTTATATTATATTTTTTCATCAGGGCTTGAAAGTTTGTATTATAGAACTCCTTTCCTTGATCACTTTGCAGATTTGTTGGTGTATATGATGCCTCTTCAATGATGCTTTTCATCGCATTAGTAACTTCTATACCAGTCTTGTTTTTTATGGCTTTGGTATAGACAAATTTCGAGTAACAATTTATACAGACCAAAATATAACGATAACCATCGTTTTCATCAGCATACTGCTGCATTTCAGCCAAATCAATTTGCCACAAATCTCTGTATCCTTTTATTATCGTGCGCCGTCTTACAAAATTTTTTCTAGCCGTTCTATGTAGTTCATTAACAATCTTGATTTTTTCTAGACTGGGCTCCATATTATTAGTAATACTAAAGGTTTCAGATCGAAGGAAGAACTGAATAATATCATTAAATATTGAGCTTAATATATTATATCTTCTTCTCGTAATTCCTCTATGATTGACATAATTTCATTTTCGTGTCCAGTGTGACCGGCCATTTTGGAACTCCACAACAAACGTAAACGATCCACCAACTCTTTAGCTTTGTTCCAGTAGACATATTGAAATTTTTTCGAAGATAATTTCTTGTTTGTGGGTAACTGTAGTTTTTCCGAGAGATTTTTTCTTGTAATAGTACCACCTAATTTTGTGCCCATTATCAGAGGTTTAATAATTCGTAAATATTTGTTCCATCTGGTCTCCCGTAAACCATCACTTTTTTTAAAATTGTTGTAGACAGCATTCGTTGATTCCAAAATTTCCTTGTACGTTGAAAGTACATTATCACTTAATTGTTGTTGTTCCTTGCCTACACTTGGGGGTGTTTTAAGAAATAACAAATCATAAAGTGCCGGTGATCCACCATATTCTGCAATATTTTTCCCTTTTTTGTATAAGACAATATTTCCATTTCGAAAACGCACCTCTAAATTACCAATAAAATTTTTGTTATCTGTTTTTGAACCAAAACGTACACCATATACAGTATCGTATAGAGATGGTTTCGAACGTAATCCTTTCAGGTGTGCGTTTAAAGTATCGGAAGTTGTGGTGTCAGCGGATGCGAGAGATGTATTAGTTGATGTCGAGGGTGTATCAAACACCGATTGGCTAATATCTTCTTTTGAAATGCGATGCTGCTGCTGCTGCTGCTGAATAGGTGTGGAGGTTTGAAAGGAATGTGTAGGTCGGGGAAAACCTGATATTTGAGTCGACTGCACTGATGTACTGAGACTATGTGGCTTTGTAACTGGATAATGTTGTTGCTGTTGTTGTTGCTGCTGCTGCTGCTGCTGCTGACGTTGCTTAACCACATCAGATATAGTTGTCAACGGCTTAGAAATGGGTTCGTAAAACTTTTCCAATTCCACAACATTAAACTCTTTAGCCGCTTTAATTTGTTTAAATTTTTTTCTGACGGCATTGGTAGCTTCCACTAGTTTACGTTTTAAGTCGATCGCGTTATTCATGATGTTAACAAAGGACGTTTCAACAATCAAATGAGCGTTTTCTCTTATTATTACAGTAATATATAGCTATCAAATCCTTTGCGGTATCTTCCCGATTTCACATCACTGTCTTTATCAATTACTAAAAATCCATACTTATTATCCCAACATTTTGAGCACATTTCTTGAAATTGAGTAAAAGTTAGATCCGGTGAAACGTGGTCGGAAAATATGTGTTTCATATTCAACTCATCTTGTTTAAACATAATAATAAAATTGGCGTTGTCTCGCACAAGCTGTTTAGGCACTCGCGAATATGTTTGCGCTAGGTAAAAGGAGTCGATATTTTTATGACGTCCCATGCTAAAGTACGATCTTATAACATCTTGTTTTTCACATATAACATCATCAAAGATAAATATAGAGTTTGGTTTTGCATCGGACGGTTCCACAATATTACTGGAATCACTAAAGGCATAGTAGCCTAAACCTTTGATGGGCGCTAAAATTTTCCTTAAATACTCATATTTCGGTTGATACAGAGATTTCGAGTAAATATAGACATTTTCGAAACGTAGCCCAAGGGGGTGTGTAAGCAGCGAAATCATGACATTAGTTTTTCCACAATTGGATGGACCAATTAACAGGCTGCGAATAGAGGAAGGAAGTAGAGGACCGTGTCTCTTCATTATCTTCTTTTCAAATCCAAGTCCGACTTTTTCATCGAGATTGTCAATAGGAAGTTTTTGTTTAAGATCGATAACGCGCATCTTGGGAAAATTTGATATTTTATAGGCAATTTTTCACAAAAACTGTCATTCAGATGCCGAGCGTCAAACGAAGTGGACGGTCTCACGTTTCCAACAAAACTGGATACGGTATTGTGAATTCGTTAATAAATAAATTACCATTCGAGGTACACATTCCTGGTTATCAATATTGCGGACCCGGAACAAAAGTAATAAAACGTGTAACAAGAGGTGATCCAGGCATTAATCCTTTGGATGCCGCATGCAAAAAACACGATTTAGCCTATTTACATAATAAAGACAACATAAGTGCGAGACATCGAGCGGATTACGAGCTCGAACAAAGTGCTTGGAATAGAGTAAAATCGAAAGATTCCAGTTTAGGTGAAAAAACAGCAGCTTGGTTAGTTACAAACATTATGAAAGGAAAACAACGTTTTGGTATGGGTGTACCATCATCATTATCAACAAAAAAAACATCTAGTAAAGGCACGCGTCATACAAAAAGGAAAGGTGTTAATAAAAATCGACATGTTCGGAAAGCCAGTTTCGGAACAGCTATTCGACAAGCAGTTCGAAGGGAATTATTAAAAGCCGGAAGTAAAAATGTGTTGGAAAAAAATGTCATGAATGCATCTAAAATAGCTCTGTCGGCAGCACGTAGATCGGTAAAAGCGGCAGGTGGCAAAAGGAAGGTTCGTACACCGAGAATAATACCGATTCCTAAAACTGGTGGAATATTACCATTAATACCAATTTTTGCCGGGTTATCAGCTTTGGGTTCATTAGCCGGCGGGGCAGCGGGAATTGTGCGCGCCATAAAAGCAGTAAAAAAAAGCAGCGAAGATAAAACCGGTGCCGGCCTGTATTTAAAATCGAAAGGAAATGGTTTGTTTCTAAAGCCATATCGTAAAGGTATGGGATTATTTTTAAATCGTAGATCAAAAAACTAATTGAATCCCTACCTCGAAGACCACTATCTAACATCGATATAGAAAAATATGCCAAAAAGAAAAGAATAGGACACTTTCGAGGCGTTTATATGAGGGATTTATTACCTAGACAAGGTCCTCGACGTTACGAAGCAGCAATAGTGAATTTGGATAGTACGCGTGGTGCAGGGACTCATTGGGTAGCTTATAGAAAAAATAATTCTAAAGTAACATATTATGACAGCTTCGGCGATTTACCCCCACCGATCGAATTGGTACGATATCTACAAACGGGATCGGAACCATCAAAAATTATTTACTATACATACGATCGTCAGCAGGATTTTGGAACAGTCTGGTGTGGACATTTGTGCTTAAAGTTTCTTGTCGAATCATCAGCGTAAAAGATGTCATCATCATCATCGTCACCATTAACACCGCAAATGGATCGCAATAACTATACTAAAATGTTGCAATCACTGAAAGCATTTCATCTAGCCGGTGGATTAAGGAAAATGACCGTGAAACAGTTAGAAAACATGCCCAAGGAAGTAATGATTGCATTAGCCCCAAATGAAATTCCATTCGTTTGGGAAAAGTTGCCGGAGCACCTTAAAAGCGATATCGATATATTAAAATATCAGTGCGGTTGCAAACATTATTTCAGCAGCAGCAGCAGCAATTTAAACGAGGTTATGACTGATGAGGATCTTACGGCTAGAAAAATATTTTGTTGTTATTGCAAAATCAGCGATGTGCGCATAAAAGCAGAAAATAGCATAAAAACATCACTATCTAATGCAGTGAGAAAAGGTGTGACGATGAATCTTTTTAAATGTTGCCGCTAAGAATAAAACCGAGATGTGTGATGTTTTAATGGTTAGTCATGTCTTATACGTTCACACTAACAGGACACTCGAGCGTCTTAAGCGCCGATTTTTATCCACCAGTCGAATTAAATAGAGAAAACAAATATGGTCTGGCATTGCTGGGATTTTACACATACAATTCAATTTTTAATGTGGACGAAAGCAACAATAAGTTTGCCTACATGAAGGAGGGTTACACCACCGAGCCGATACAATTGCAGATTCCACCTGGGGCCTATGAAATAGATGAGATAGGTAAAGCTATGTTGGAGGCTTTGAGGATTTCAACTGAAGAAAAGAACGATGGAATCTTTTACTTGGTTGCTAATAATAATACGCTGAAATGTGAACTGAAATCCCAATATACTATAGATTTCCGGGGAGAGGCGAGTATCGGTAAAATGTTAGGATTTAATCATACAGTGTTAAAAAGAGACAAAAAGCACGAATCAACCGAGATGGTGGAAATAATGAAAGTACGCATCATACGCGTAGATTGTAATATAATTTCCGGAGCATATATGAATTCGGTGGAAGGTCATACCTTGTTCGAATTCGATATCGACGTGGAGCCCGGTTACAAAATCAGTAAAGAACCACAAAATAATATTTATATGCCGTTAATGCCGGCAGGACGTCAGTTTATCGACAACATTACTCTTCGCATCTTGGACGATAGCGGTGATCTAATCAATTTTCAAGGCGAGAAAATAATCGTGAAATTGGAACTGAAGAAACTTTCATAGAAATGGGTTTTTGCTTCAATCGTCAATTGTGTGTGCTGTCGACTAAGATGGGGGAACCGCCGAAACATAATAAAAGTAAAAGAAGAGTTAACGTCAAGGTTAGTCGTCGTCCAGACGTTAGATCACAAACATCTCAACAGTTATCTGCCGAAGACTATAAATTTTTAAAATCAATCGGTCTTAAAGTGCGAAAATGATTTCCACCACCAGCGATAAAATAGAGGTTTTCTCCGAGCCCATCTTGGACAATTCCATTATTAGTCTAGAAGAGCATACGTATAAACCATACGGATCTCCATCATTCAACAATTCGGATGAAGTCCGTATCCCCATTAATTTTCAAGATATTATACTGGATATCGCCGAAAGTTACATATATATCGAAGGAAAATTTAAACCCATAGACGCAACGAAAAGATGTTTTTTATCAAATAATGCCCTCGCATTTTTGTTCGATGAAATTCGCTACGAGATGGGAGGTGAACAGGTCGCCGTGGTTCGTAAACCTGGAGTTACGACGACATTAAAAACCATGGTTTCATTCGGAAGTTTGCAACAAAGATCTCTCATGACGTGCGGATGGGGTCTCGACGAAGCAAACCAAGATATCGTAGACACGGCAAGTAACGTATTCTCCGGGAAATTACCCTTAAAATATCTTATGGGGTTCGCCGAAGATTACGCAAAAGGTGTTTTCAACGTAAAACAAGAGCTTATTATGATTATAGCTCGCACTTTTACCAATTGTTACGTCGGCGAAGTAGAGGCAGAAATTAGTATCGACAAAATCGAATGGAAAATTCGTCACATCATTCCAGACGACAAGCAAAAATTGAAAATACTGTCTCGCATTAATAAAGGAGGAAACAACGCCAGTATTCAAATGGCATATCGTAAATGGGATCTGTACGAATTACCAGCTTTAAGGCAAACATCTTCCGACGTGTGGGCCTTGAGAACGAGTACAAGTCTGGAAAGACCGCGCTATATAATCGTCGGGTTTCAAGACAGCAATAATTGCGACAAGAAAGAAAAAAACGCAACCCAGTTTACCCACGCCGACGTATGCGACATTAGACTGTATCTGAATTCAACCGTTTATCCATACGAAAGATGGAATTTAGATTTCGCCAAGAAACTGTACGCAGCAGCCTATTACAATTACGAAAACTTCCAAAGCAGCTACTACGGGCGCGAGATAAACGATCCGATGATAACGTTCGCGGAATATATGAAAAACCCCGTTTTTATTATCAATTGCAGTCATCAACCAGAGGCGATTAACTCATCGACAGTGGATGTAAAATTGGAGTTCCAAACGAGAAAGAATAAATTCCCCAAAGACACTAAAGTGTACGCATTAGTTATTCACGACTCATTTTTTAGTTATAATGTATTAAACGGTTCGGTGACCAATAAATCTATATTTTAATGTATCTATTATATGTAACACAAAATAATGTTCTTGAATCAATAAATTTGTAATGAGTGAAGTAGTAGTTTTATATTTATTTGAAACCCAACCAAAAAAAAAAAAGCTGGCGGAAAAGCCCGCTCTTTAAGAAAAGAGTACGGGAATTTAGAAAATGGTGGTTTATTAAGTGGAAAAGAGAGCTTAAATAACACAAGAAAAAATTTTTAAGGCAAAATATGAAAACAACGATTTAGAAAATTTGTAGGAAAGTAACGGTTAGGAATAGGGAAAAAAGTTATAAGAAAAAATTATAGAGGAAATCGAGTACTATAAGCAAGCATTTTTCTCGATAGTAAAAACGTAAAAAAAAAATTTTTCAAAAAAAAATTGAAAAATGGTGAATGCGCGCCAAAGTTGAAGTTTTGGAGCAAAATGATATTAGGAAATTAGAAAGAGAATTTTTTTCTACATATGGTAGTACTTTTCAAAATTCGGAAAGATGAAATTTTAAGAAAAGGGTTATAGTAAGTTAGTAATTTGGATTTTTTAAAGCGCTGTAGCTCGGGAACCGTTCAAGATAGAAAAAAAATAAAAGCACTTTGATAGCCCAAAATTTTGAGGAGAATGCGATGGTGTAAAAAAAATTATAATTTTTTTTTTTTTTGAAAATGCTGAATACGCGCTAAAGTTGAAGATTTAGAGAAAAACGGTATTGGGAAATTAAAGAGAGAACTTTTTTCTACATATTGTAGTATTTTTGAAAATTCGAAAAAATTAAATTTGAAAAAAAGGGTTATAGAAAGTTAGTAATTTGAATTCTTTAAAGCGCTGTAGCTCGGGAACCGTTCAAGATAGAGAAAAAATAAAAGCACTTTAATTACCTAGAATTTTGAGTAGAATACAATGGTGAAAAAAAAATTTGGAAAATCTTAAAAATGACAAAAAATTTGGACGAAAAAATTGAAATTCTCGAGTTAGGAGGCTAGGGCCGCCGAACGGGAGTATGTGGAAGTTGTAGGGGGAGGTTTTTTTCTAAGTCCATCATCATTACACATTCGATCGGCAAGATGGAAGATATACCAAAAAGGATCATTGGCATTGTCAGGCCATTCGTGCCCGGCAAGATATGCAAGTGTGAGGAGTGCGGGGGTACCGCACCAGGAGCGGCACCTTCGGCACCGCCTGCAACGCCGACACCACCAGCGACGACGACGGTGCCGCCAATGAGAAGACCAAGGGCTGCACCTAGGTCGGTGTTAATATCGTTGGGTATTACTCCACGGTAGGCACCCCACCCTCCCCCCAGGCCCTTTTAGGGCCACAAAAACGGTCCTTTTCAGGACCACATTATATTTTGATCGTAGTTTAGTAATCGTCACTTATGGGGCGAGATATTCGTTTAACGACGATTTGTCTCGTAGCTTAAGTGCCAAGTTATATGCTTGAGAACCTATGAAAATGTTAACAGTTCAAACAAGGTTTCTATTATTTTTTTTTGTAATGTATTCTTCACAAAATATTAAGAATAAGTCTTATTGTCTAAACAAATCTAATTCCTTATTTAAAGTTTTTGAAAAAAATCAATAATTCTATAAGCTCTCACCAATACATAACATTTAGAATCCGTTGGTGGGGTGGGGGTAGTTCTATATATATGAGACTGGGTCAGTTACACAGTCATATATTCATCAACCCTCATACGATAAACATGGAGGAAGAAAGACCCGCCAGCCGAGGCTCATCCATCTTTAGTGATGACACCGTAGCCGACAACGTTGGAGACCTGCAAGTCTTCGACGACGACGACGAGGTGGATTTTGAAATTGACGTCCTACGTTGGGACGACTTGGATGAGCCGATTCCGCTAGTATATGACCATGATCCGGGTCTAGTGGAATTAGACGATGCGGGTGATTGGGTCTTACAAAGACTCGAAACTCCGTCGCCGCAGCCAGAGCCGGACTCGACGGAAGATGCGGTGCTGGAAATTCCAGCATCACCAACACCCGACGACCCACAAGGCCCCTGCGATTCGTCAAGCTGGTGGTCGACCAGCGAGGATGGGGCACCATAAGCCCCACACTCTCCCTGGCCCTTTTTAAGGGCACACAACAACGGTCCTTTTCAGGACCACAAAATACTTTGATCGTAGTTTTAGTACATATTAGTACTTTGTTACTAATATTGTATGTATAGAATATACAATATTAGATACAAAGTATTAAAACTTTAAGTGCTGGTGGAACCCAGCTAAATCGTTCGTTCGTATTTGAGACCACAAACAACTTTTGGTCTCAATACGTAATATGACATTTGTTTTCACCCCCCACCATTAATTTGTCTCTATATATACGACCATCAATACTTATTACAATCATTTTAGTTCAACATGTCTGCGACTCAACAACAACAACAACCCATCCAATGCCCTGTGGTAGATTCTACCACAGAGAATTGTTTGGAGTGGGAGCCGAACGATCCTAGATGGGATGAACTTTGGCGGTTCATCATCGAATACACAGAGGACAGCACCGCCACCCCCGCTGATGATGATGACGGGCCGTGCGACTCCACAACTCAATAAAAGAGTCGCATGTTTTAAAACCAAACGGTCCTTTTCAGGACCACAAAATAATTTGATCGTAGTTTTAGTTGGTTATAATACTTTGTAACCAATATTTTATGTTTTTTTCATAAAAACATACAATATTGAGATACAAAGTATTAGAAGTTCTGGCGACAGAACCTTAACTTCATAAACCGAACCATGTTTTAGCATACTTGTAAATATTATCAGAAAATATTTACAACTATTGCTATTGCGTAGTTTTAGTGGATTATTCACTTTTTTTTTTTTTTTATTACCTAATATTATGTGGGACAGGGCCTATATGAAATAACACACAAAAATAAATTTTCAAGTCATTTTTATTCTCATTATAAAATATAAAAAATTTGATCAAACACTTTTTTATTAACTACAATATATATATATATATATATATATATATATATATATATATATATATATATATATATATATATATATATTTACAAACTTAATACTATAAATTAAAAGCTAATATCTACAACTACCTAACACCTACTACATAATTTATTAAAGTCCTCTAATTGTCTTTTTAACCGCGCAGATTTCACCTTTTTTATCTCTAATTGTTTTTCAAGTTCTATAATGTCACTGGCACACTCGTTCACTTCATTCACTAAGCGTTTTTTCATGGTATAAATGTCAGTCAATTTGGTCTTCTGAGAGTTGGTGAAGTCTTCGACCCACTCCGGTTGTGATGGCTCGGAAGAAGACGCGGTTTTATTTGGTGAAGACGATGACGACGACGACGAAGCAGCGGAAACTTCATCGCCTTCAAAACACCGCTTAAACCGCTTCTTCATGGGTTTCCGGCACCCCAATATCGGCGACAGTGGCGCTGGCGCTGGGGAAGACTTCACCTCCGACACTATTTCATTCTCGACGCTGGCCGGTGTTGGTGGCGTTGGTGGTGTTGGTCCATCGGGGCCTTCTATGACTTCCACTTCTACTGACAGTGGCTCTTGCGGTGCTGTTTTTAGGAAGTCGGGTAATGGAACAGGGGTGGAGGGACGCTTAAAGTTAAACTTTTTCTTCTTCCCTTGTCCCACACCTTTAATCGCCGAATAAAATGTTTTTTTATCGGCGATTTCCGACTTCCGCATAGTCAAGAGCTTTTGCAGTTTCGACGCTTTCGGAGAAGATTCCCTAGGCCGCGATGCTTTTCGCACAACCACATCACTAATCACATTAATTTTTGGCTCTTTCTCCTCCGTCCAGCATTCCAGGAATTGCGCTGCCGACTGAACTAACTCCTCGTCGCGACCATCGTTGAGGGCTCGGTCTTCGGCATCTTCATGCTCCACGCCATTCCAGTTCTCGAACACCCCCGGACTTAGCACCTCTAAACCACTCATGTTATCCAGCATGCCTTGCTGTGAACCGCAGCTCACGTCAAGAGCATCTAAAAGAGACCGTACACTAGACATTTTCGATATTCCAACTCACACAATTAACTTTTTCTTAGCACTGTACTGTTTGCTGTTCTGACGAACTGTGAAGAGCTCGAGCCAGCAAGTCTGCTTTTATGCCCATTTCCCCCACTACACCGCCTTTATTCCTTTTGTTCGATGCATTAAGTATAATATTTAAACTTGTCAGATGCAAGGCCAAGGCCGACGTAACCGGCAATACCAGGGTCGTTTTCAGGGCTGTAATTTTCATGGATTTTTTTTTTGTCCCTGTCAAGGTTATTTTAAAGAAGCATATAAATATAGTACTAAACTTGTTAGATGCGAGGCCAAGGCCAAGGTCAAAGTACCCGTCAATGTCAGGGTCGTTTTCGAGGTTGTAATTTTCAAGGATTTTTTTTTTTGGTCCTGTCAAGGTTATTTTAAAAACAAGGACATTAATGAACGTGCCATCCAGAGAAGAAATTGGGTCATAGAAGAAGCTTACCTGTACAGAAGAAATTAACATGTATTTTATTTCTTAATTTTTAATTTTTTGTTTGTTATTTTTTTTATTTTTTTTAATAATAAAAAGTAAACTCAATCTTTTGTTATATTTTAATTTTTTTTCAATAAAACAATAGTAAAATGAATCTGTATGTGTATTTATTAAACATCACCTAAAATACGTTTTGCAATCCATATTTTTCTGCAGAGTCCGTTTATTAATGAAATAGAACCATATATTAGGGTGAAATCTAATGGTTTCAAATCAGTCTCACATAACAATGTCAGAAGTAAACACTATTGATAAGTTCGGTCGCAAAAGAAAATTTAAGGATTTTAACTTTATGCGAGGTCCTTCAGGAATAGGTTTTAAACTTACACCTAATGGAGATTACGACATGGGAAGCAAAAGATTGTGCTATTTAGCAGAACCTCTTGAAGGAGACGATGCGACCACACGAAATTATGTTGATAATAACCTTGCTCAGTGTGTGCAAGATACGCAGAAAGCTTTACATGACTCAACAATTGTTATTAAAGATATATTCAGAAACCAACTTGAAGGTTACGTACGCAAGAAATTAATTGAAACCGGTCAAGAACTTAGAGGATACATTGATGATACTGTTATTGCAATATATGAACTTAGGCAAGACGAACTGCGTGATGAACTTAACTCTAGAATGTTGAAAATTGAAAAGACTATGGAGGATCTTGTCAGCAAACCTGTTTCACATTAAACATTTACTCGTAGACCTGTGCGTTTAATTTACTATTAGACAAATTTTTCAACAATAACTTTTACAGTTTGTTATTTGTCGACACTTCATTATATTTATAATTTTAAAATAAAGGTTCAATAAAAAAGCAATCAATCAATGAATACATGTTTTTTATTTAAAAAAAAAAAAAAAAAAAAAAAAAAATTACAATACTATCGTTACATATTAATGTTGTATGTTTAATAGAAATAATAAAAACAATACAAATAATGAAATATGGATTTTCCAGATTACGTGCTGTCCTGACTTAGAAATGATTCCAACACGGTGACTAAATTTGCTAAGTTTTCTTCCGGGTCTGTTTTGTAAAAATCTATGTCTGCATGCCCCCAAGGTAGAGTTTTGGTTGAACTGGGAATTACATAACGTTTATCATCGCTATGTGACAATGCTACTTTATTTATTATGTTGGTATAAATGTTATGTAATTCACTTCTAAATGTCTTCATCTTTCTTAATATCAAACCACCCCGTTCAACAATTCTTTGGTAGTCTTCCTGATGAAGGTCTTTCTCGATAACACATTTTTTGATACCTTTGGCTTTTTTTAATTCATTATTAATGGACTTTACATAATAAGCCTTCGCGCCGGTACCATAAAAACTTATTATCGGATCACCAGGAAACTCATCTTTCATTCTACCAACTACAGAATTACTTTTAATTATGTTGAAATTATTAATTTCGGGGTAATTTGATGTATCGAATTTTTCGGGGTTTTCTGATATAGTTTGATAAAAGTTTTCCGTATACACTTTTAATATAAGCGAGTCAGTATCGGTGTAAAGTAACGAAGCATCATCGCCAAACTTGGATTTATAAAATTATAATAAAAATCGTATATTACAGTCTTTGATATATCTAATATGGAAAAACCGATATAAATTGGTTTATTGTACAATATTTTAACTTTATTCATATGTATAGCAACAAAGTTCTCGGTAAATATCGAGCTACTATTGAAATTGGGGCGGGATATTAGTGCTCTAGCTCCATTTCTGCCTACACTGTTCTCCCAATGTGTTACTAATTTTATATCCTTTCGATTTTCCACATTTTCCATAGTTTTACCAAATATCGCGTTATTTTTTAATTTAAAAGTGTCCTTCGCAAATTTTGTGGTGGCCTTGTTACGTAAATTGGTATTAAAATCAATATACGATTTTAGCCATTTTGATTGCTCAAACTGTAATACTCGATGGGTTTGCATTACCACTAAGCCGTTGGCGATGGCTTGTTTTAAAGTTCTATAGTGTACAATGTATTTTTTTTTATCTTGTAAATTGGGAATTAATTTCGGTAATTTAGCGTTTTCTGTTGGCGGTATGATATTTTCTACTAGAAATGGAAGATCAGAATGTGCATCATGCAACTCAGTCGGATAATGCACATCCACTTCCAAAACGTAGCCATGTAAACTATCATCACCAACAGCCATAATATTTAAATCCAGAATTTCGCGCTCGCTTAACCATCGAAAACCACCATATGGTAATGCTTGTGACATACTATGACCATATAGATTTGTAGCATCAAGGTATGTTATAAATGAAGAAGGTTTTGTTGGGTCATAGTCTGGTAAAAAAATATTATTAGCGATGTGCTTCCTTTCTGTACACTGGCTTATGCCGCCGCGTATACCTTTCTTAAAAAAATGTATCATGTCTATATCAGTTAAGAGCTCTAACTCTACCTTAGTCATACGTAGCATACAATCAAATGATAAACTTGGAAGGGTATAGTAATGTGCTGGATCAAGTTTATCGAATTTTAAGCAATTATTCCGAAATTGCTCAAAAACATCACACAATAGCAACACATCTGATTTTAAATACACGTCCGAATAGTCCCCCAAAGTTTTACACCCAAACAAGCGCCATACTTCTTTTGCTCTTCTATAGCTTTCATCGCTAATATGTTCTTCCCGTAAATTATCATAAAATTCATCTTTACTTGGAAGACATGTATTTTCCATTTTTTCTATAGAGTCAATAAAGCTATAGGGAAAAACACCCTTTTGACGCATCAAATTAAATTGGTTCATATTTGAAAAATGTTTCCGCGTTTCAATAAAATCGTCGTCGTTTAAACCGCTGCCTAAATTTTCCAAAGACGTTGACAGAAATTTAAAACTATCAATAAATCGCAACTTTAAATATTTCCTCTTGACTTTTCCACATTTACTATCAAAATAATCGTGCACATAAATGCTTTTGGTAAATGATATGTACTTTTCCTTACTTTGAGCCAAAACACCAATTTTATCCCCATATTTACATAACTCTTTTATAAATAAATGGCTGTCGTAGCCGCTTAAGTTATGAAATATGATAGGGATAAAAGAGGGTAATTTATAATTTAAATTACAAACGGAATGTGCAGCACCAAATCTTTTTGCACCAGTTATGTGACAGTGGTCTCGTACTTTAATCTCACCCTCTTCAAAAGGGCCTTCACATATACCACATATTTTAGCATCATTAAACTCCCTTTTTTCTTCAGGCGTTAACGGTTTCATAGGCTTAATGTCTTTTAAATATGTGTTGTATAGAGCCCTTAAATCACACTCGATACGATCCACAAAGACTTGAGCTGCATTATTCCCCCGAAATAGCTCAAATTTCGAAAGTGAGTCGTCAAAAGAGCATTTAATTAAATAAGCAAAAGAATATGGTTCATGTTTAAAACTTTTTACAGTGTAAGAATTTTGTGGGTTTGGTTGTACCGTTTCAATGGGTTTTAAAACAGATTCGAAATCTGCATAAACCACGAATGGAACGCGCATTTGCTTTTCTATACCCTCGAATTTTAAAATATTTTCCGGCACACTCTTTCCAAATTTATCGATTTTTAAATCCACTGAGGGTGTTTGCGTGAAAATGTGGTTACAATCGTAGCTTTGATGTAAAGTTAAAGCTGACGGTGTACTAAAATAAATGAGGCAACCATCACAGAAATATATTTTATGTTGTTGACAACTAATTTGACTTGAAACTAAACGTGATAAATCCCGAATCCAACAATAATGACTCTTTGAACAAGTCGTATCACAAAAATGTTCACCGCCATCTTTACTACTACAGTCTTTTGTAATTAACAATAAATTTACATGCCTATCCAACTTTTTTGACGCATACCTCAGTGGACCAATAACTTCATGTATTACTTCATTATTTTCATATTTAGATTCCAGACCGTATACGTTAATTGATATGTTGTTCATTTCCTCAAATTTTTTAATGTCACGTAATTTTACTGGAAAATCCATACCTGTTACATTTAGCACTCTAGAAAAATGGGGGTAGGATGTCTTCTGTGAAGGCTCTGCTGTTGGAGGAAACAATGCTGATGTTACAGCCCACGCAAAGCAAAATTCGTCCTGGTTAATCACATTGACGACAGCTCCTTTCTTTTCAATAGAACACGGCAACTTGATGTATGATGAGCCACCCATAGGCATATACTTGTTGATACCAACTTCCAAGTATAAAATTCGCACAAGAGCCCATCCTATAACAAGAAAAATAATATATAAAAATCAGTTTAATATATCGGGTTTTGATTTTTCCATACCTGAATCTTTCTCCTGGAACTCTGTCGCCTGCGTTTTTATTAATTCGGTGAAAGAATGGTAAACGGCATCCAAATCACTTTCTACACTAATTATTTGATTAGCAGTGTTGAAGGATTTTTCACTGAATATTTCTTGTGATGGAAGCATGTACTCGCCAACAGCTGTCATGTTAACTTTTAAAGCATGATGCACACGCAATAAATTATTAACAAGTTCCACCACCTTGGATTTAATGTCTGCAAAGAACATTACGTAATCGGAATGCTCCATATCACTGCTAACCCGATAGGTTGCAATTCTCCTTTTGAAGGCACATTCAACGAGTTGCACACCATGACATACCGGCAAACATGAATTATTTTTATGTTGTTGTGTTCGTTTATGCACCGACATATGATTTATTGGAACATCTACATTACATGTGGCGCAATTAATTAGCGGAATCGTCGATGTATACTCTTCAATTCGGAGCCGTTTTCCTCCAGGCACTTCATTAAATCTCGCCGCACACGATTCTCTTTGATGACGTCTCATATTATAAATATTAGTAAACTTAGAACCGCAATTTTCACAAACATATGCCATGATTTGTCAAATATTAACACATGTACTACCTATACAAGTCAGAGCCAACTGATGAATGAAACTGCCCCATACATTATATAAAACCATTCAAGGTCACCCCCAACCACGTAACATATCTTCAAGGTCACACACCCAAGATGACCTTCAACAAAGTCAAGGTCGTCTCGACCAAGGTCAAGGTCAAGGTCACACACACAACCTTGAACACAAGGCCAAGGCCAAAGCACACGTGCACTTTCAAGGTCAATGACAAGGACATGTGGGCGGGGCCAAAGAGGGGTGAAGCAAGGTCAAGGTCAAGGTCGAGGAGTGGGGGGATCGAGCGAATCGGGTTATGTTCACTACTACCATGACATCTAGTTCCATGTGAGTGTGGTGAAATGTATATTGGAAAAACCTAACGACCACTAGAAGTTAGAATTAAGGAACATAAAACTCATACACAAAAAGGGGAAACGTCGAAATAAGGTATTGCAGAACACGCCTGGGATAAACATATAAAATGGTCTGAAGCTGCGGCAATCTATATGAAACACAACATAAAAAAAAAATTATAGAAGCACTTTACATTAAAAATAATAATGGAATTTTTAATAAACCCAGTGTTGAGATACTTAATCTTTGGCAACCACTACTTGGTAACATCAAATCATTGAGGTGTGTACAGTGAAGCGAAACTTTGGACACAGTCCCTATATAAGCTAGTAGCCTTAAGACAAAAAATTCAGTTTATACTTTGTCACGATTAGAGATACAATCTAATCGAAACGTCGTAAAAACAAACCAAAATAAAGACAGTGCAAGTCCGACAACCACTTTTTAGTCAATCTTCAACATTGTCTACAACCTTCAAACAAAATATTAGTTTGTTAGCATTTTCATTTTTTTTAAATTTTATTCACTAATTTTGTTTGTATGCTATTTATTCAATCGATTTTTTAAATTTATTACAATTTGTCATTATTACAATATATGTTTCCATTTTTATGTATAATTAAACTAAATAATTTAAAAATTAATATGAAAAAATAATTTTTTAATTTACTTTCTTTTATATACTGTTCACAAAAAAAAATGTTTACTACTAATAAGACCACGCCTGTACCTGCCGGCATAGCCATTTGACCAACATTTTATTTCATGTTACACATAAATAATTACTCTGTATATATAAATAAAAGTTTCTAAGAAATTCATTCATATAAGTAGCTAGTTGCTTTTACTGAAAATATCTACAACAAATATATAACCTGGATGTCGGAAATAATATACCTCCATTAAAATCAAAATACACTTCTCCTTCTACTGTATTGTCTTCCGTTTCTTAACCGTTAACTTAAATGATTGTATTCTGTTTTAAAACTCGTATAATAATCAAAGAAAAGGAAAGCGACTGGGAAGGAAATTTATTAGCTTAATTTCCTCAATAAATAAAAGAAAACACAAATTGTTCAGTAAGAATTTTTTTCTACTTAAGCCATTTAAAAAGGAACATAAAACTTATATTAATCTTAATTTTAAAAATGGTTCCTTTCGAAACTTTTTGTTTGAATGCATCTGAGTTGAAATTTTTACCTGGTGGCCATGAGAGGCGGTCGTACATAAACCCATCGCATTTATTCATAGCACACGCGTCGATTTTTAACAGAATAGGCAGCTGCACAAGATTATTTTTGAAATGGTGCTTTTATACAGTGTTGCCAGTACTATTACTTCTTTTTTTGTAGGTAGTACTGTAAAACTAAATAATTATGACTAGAAAAACGAGGAGCATTGAAAGTTTACAGAATTCATGTAACACAAAAATATGAAATGGTAAATAGGTATATAAAAATGATTATTAAAGAACATTTTTATTAACTATAATAACTAAATATAATTGGCCTGCTGAATACATAAATAGCATAGTTTCAAATAGTTCGTTTTATTTGGCTTTATTCCTTTAAATTTTGTTCAAAAGTAAGTAAATTTTAATGATTTATGTGTTATTCTTATATTACATCGAATTAATATTAATGCTTGTTTTCATTTGTACGAATTTAGTAAGTAGAAACATTGTTAACTATAAAAATTATATATAGGATATTAGTTTCTTGTCCCAACTTTTCAAGACAAAGTAGTCAATTTATTTACATTTAAATCGAAAATTAAGCCAAACTAATGAATTTGTAAACCCTTTATCTACCCTCCTGTAATTTCGTAGATTAACTACCCAACTTCACAAAAATTTGGTGTAAGAAATTAATTTTAATTAGATCAATTTCTTATTGAAATCCCGAGAAGGTCATTTACAGAGAATTATTTTTAAATAAAAATATCATGGCCCAATAATTAAAATTAAAAATTTATTGATAAGTTATACAGTTGTGCTCTTATTTCAAATTAATTTTAACTAACGGATACTTTGTTCTTTTTTTGTATTATTTAAAAAAGGTAAAATATCTATGGACATATTTTAAAACTACAACACTAATTAACAAATACAGAAAAAAATGCGACCGATATTATAATGGCTGCCCGTGGGAGTTTAAGGGGTTACATGGGTTTCAGAGGCTAAAAAAAGCGAATTTTTACGAATTTTTTTTTTCATATAAGGAAATATTTATTGTGGCTAATGGTTTTACAGGTGAAAGAGCAACCATTGAACTGCTTTCAGTAAAAATTTCATCTAAAAATCTTGAGAAATGAGCGGGTGCGACCTGATTTTCGGAGACGCTTCGAAAAAAAAAAAGAGATTTTGCGGTGGACATGATAACTCGAGATAGCCTTATCTGAAATCAAAAAACCAAATATTTCCTGTTAGTACATGAGTATAGCTAGAGAGTGAAAGAAGGATTTCGCAAAATCCTTCATTCACTCCCTAGAGAATCACTTTTAGAAAAAACATGTAAAATTTGAAGAAGATCGGTGCATTCGTTTTCGAGAAATCCTGTGCACCGCCTTTAAAAATGCAGTTTTGAGAAAAACGCGTTTAAAGTTTCATGTAAGAAAAAACCGAGAATTTTTTTTTTTTTTAATTTACATAGAATCACCAATCCCAGGGCCATACAGCAAAGTTTCTGCGTCAGTTGCTGTATCTAAAGCATCCTTTTGCTCTCTTGTAAGTCGAATTCGGGCTTCTCGAGTCGTAGCGTCTGCTTTTTTGTCGGCTAAGGAAATGCGATGCTCGTCTATCATCCGAGCATATTCATGGCAATTCCGGTCGACTTTCACATCCATATTGTGGAAAAACATCAAAATAGATGCCTTCATTGAAAATAGATGCAGCTATGTATGCAGCAATATGAACTATTTTGGAGCCAGCCGGAAGTATTTTCGGAGTTATCTTTCAAATTAGTTGATTGAAATTTTCATTATTATTTTATGTGAATCCTCCGACACACCGCTGCAGAAGTTCGTCTTTGCTCAGCTCATCGTAGATCGGCTTAATAGCTGCCAAGACATCATCTATCAAAAGGTTTATAATCATGCTTGAAACCTTCGAGGCTGTCGGTAGCTGCAGCACGTTGCGAAATACACCAAGAGTGAAAGGAAGAACAGCTGCGTCTTTATACCTGCTGCGCGCGGACCGACCGAGCGACCCTAAGATGGGCGGACCGTCTATAGGCTCTATTTCCGAAAGTTTAATCCCGATTGACTTGTAATTTTCAAAGAATATTTCTGAAATAGTGTTCTTTTCATTGCGCCAATAAAAAAATGTATTTTTTGAAAATTTGAAACCCATGTAACCCCTTAAAGCATCCTGATTGCGAATTCAACAACGAAAATTTTCCACCACGTATAGATGTCTTCTTTTTTCTTTAGTAGCGCTACAACCCGGGGTGGGTCTTGGCTGACTGCACAACTTGCTTCCATCTCACACGGTCGTCCATGATAGTTGGGTCAGTGGGTAACCCCATTGTTCTTAAATCTGACCATATGTTATCTCTCCATCGCATTCTTGGGCGTCCTAAGGGTCTTTTCCCTGTCGGGGCCTTCTCCCAAATTAACTTGGTAAGGCGGTTATTAGGGAGCCTATGGACATGGCCAGCCCATCTCAGGCGTTGGGATTTAATTTCTTGTACGGTATCGGTAGCGTTATATATCTGTTTGACCTCAGCATTTGTTCTTATTCGGTATTGATTAGTATTGGGGTCGTGATAAAGTCCGAAAATCCTTCTAAGCATTTTCCTCTCAAAACATCTAAATTTCATTTCCATTGCTTTTGTCAGCATCCACGTCTCACAGCCATACATGAGCACTGGTCTAATCACTGTTCTATATATCCTGATTTTTGAGGTTCGTGTTAGGTTCTTGGATTTGATGGTGTTGTTGAGAATATACATACATCTGTTTGCTGCCTGAATTCTCCCTTTTATCTCCTCTGTGATATCGTTATATGCGGTGATTGTCGCTCCGAGATATTTAAAACGCTCCACTGTTTCAAAGTTATATGTGTCTATTGTTACATTTTGTCCTATTCTATCTCGATTCTTTTGCCTGTTTATGCACATGTATTTGGTTTTCTCCTCATTGACCATTAGACCGGTTTTCCTTGCCTCTTTCTCTATTTTGTTGAAAGTTTCCTTTACATTGGTGACGGTGTTTCCGACAATATCAATGTCGCCCGCATAAGCTAGTAGTAATTTTGGTCCATTTACTGTTATTACTTCTGTTCTAATTTGTGTTGTTCTCACTACTTTTTCCAGGATTATGTTAAAGAGGAGGGGTGACAGTGCGTCTCCTTGTTTTAGGCCACTATTTATTTCAAACGATTCTGAGAGTTAGTTACCTATTCGTACCCTGGATCTACAGCCATTTACGCATACTTTGGCGAGGTGGCTTAGTTTTTTTTGGAATCGAAAGTTCTGCCATTGCATTCTACAGTTGACCCCTTTTAATGCTGTCGTATGCTTGTCGGAAGTTGATGAAAAGATTGTGGATAGTTCTATTGAATTCCCATCCTCTTTCAAGTAGCTGCCTTATAGTAAAGATCTGATCTGTAGTCGATCTATTTTTCCTGAATCCGGCTTGGTATTCTCCTAGGAAATTTTCTACAAAAGGCGTTAGTCTACTTAATAGGATATTCGATAAGATTTTGTATGCCGTGTTAAGTAGGGAGATTCCTCTATAGTTGGAGCAATTGGTTTTGTTTCCCTTTTTATGAATAGGGATTATTATGCTTTTGTGCCATTTTGCTGACATTTTCTCTTCTTTCCATATAAGTGTGATTAGTGTGTGTAATTATCTATGTAAAACCTCCCCTCCGTACTTGAGAAATTCGGCCGGTATATTGTCGGAGCTTGGCGATTTTGCGTATAGATTTGAGTTATAAAATATATTAGTTATTTTTATTTAATATAAACATTTTTATATAATATTTATACATAAGTTCAAAACAATAAAAAACTGATATTTGTAGGATAGCAGGATTTATTTACAAAAATATCATAGCTTATTGCATTTAGAATGAGTGACTTACTTTTGTATGTTTCCTTCATGTCAACAGCGTGTGCAGGAGGAATAGAAGGTCTTTTTTGCCATTATGAAGCAAAACTGCTTTTAAACTTATTTTAGAAGAATCTATAAATAAGCGCTATTCGTCCGGATTATATGCAGATCCTAATTTTTCCATAGTGCTATTTGGATTAACACAAACACACATTTTATCCTGCAGAGTAAAAAACAAGGGTAGATCCTGGTTACGGTTTCTAAATATTGTAACTTTGGTACTTTAGTGGCTAGTAAATTCCATTATTGTAATCTAGACCCTAATACTTTAGCATGCTCTTTGGACAAGTAGAGGTCCCGAACTGGATCATTTAATTCAGGTTGTTCGATTAAATGGGGTGCTGTTTCTTCACCTTAGGGAAAATAAGTATTGTCCTTTTCTGATACATTATCGGGTTTTGCCTTATCAACATACATTTCTAAATCTTCCTCCCATTTTGCCGGGAACGTTGGAACTGGTAAATCTTCAAACCGGTTTTATTCCTGAGGGAATATCCGGATATTGAATATTGTGTTTGCTCTTTCTTGAAAAACTTTTGTTATGCAAAAGTAATAAGTCATTAAAATGATTTGTTGGTTCCCGCAAAATTATTGGACTGCAAAAGGCATAAAAGAGCGTTTGCCACTTAATCAGTTACTTAGATTTGCTGCACAGGTTTGGCAACATATGTGAGGAGCCCAGTCCCGATCTTGATCGCCAACAAGACATCCAAAATACTTATGATAAGCTACTTTGGTCATTTTCTTAATTGTCCTTTTCTGCGATTTAGGGGTAAACTGACCACATATGTAGCAAAAACTGGTCGCGGGGTTAACACATCCACGTTTCTGTACTTTAGATATTTTTTAACTGTCGCTTACGTCGATTCAAAGATGTAATACTATGATTATAGGCGTCAACTAACTTTATTATATAACAGAGATAACACTTATACAAGGCTGTCGCTATTGGCTTGTTTGCGCACTTCGCTTCTCTATCTAATACTGACCATTACTGGTGCTAAACCAATACTAATGATACTACTGCCGGCCAGCTGTCTTTATAGCCCTTCAGTATTTGTGCACAATTTCCCTTACTTATAGAATACGTATATTTGGCAACGTTGCGCTCCGATATATTACAAATTACTTTTTAAAATAAAATACTCATTCATTCAAATCTTACGTGTTAGGAAGTTATTACCATCATTTCTGCATTTAGAAACCAAAAATTAACCAAAGACTGCCTTTTACATTATAGTCGCAAATTGGCTGTAAAGTAGTTATTTTCATTTGTTGAATTTAGTAGGTAGAAATATTATTAACTATAATAATTATATATAGGCTATTAATTTGTTTTCCCAACTTTTCAAGACAACTTAAGTCTATTTATTTACAGTTAAATCGAAAATTTAGCTAAACTAATGAATTTGTAAACGCATTATCTATCCCACTGTTATTTCGTAGATTAACCAACTTCATAAAAATTTGGTGTAAGAAATTAATGAATTATACTTAATTTTAATCGATCGATTTCATATTGAAATCTCGAGGAGGTAATATACAAAAAATGATATTTAAATAAAAATATCATGCTCCAATAATTAAAATTAAGAATATATTGATAACAGTTGTGTTCTTATTTTAAGTTAATGTGAGGTAGCAGATATTTTTTTTGTATTATTTCAAAGGAGTAAAATATTTATGGACATTTTTTAAACTATAATTCTCTTGTTAGTATATTAGAAAATTGGTAATCTCAAATTTTTCTGATTCAGTACCCTTAATGGGAAGTCCCAGAAATTTAAGAGGCTATCAACTGAACCGCTACATAATAATTCATATTCATATCCTTGGAATGTCTGAAAAATGACTTTGCATTTACTGAGCCTTATACGTAGAAAATAAATCAGATTATGAATAAATTTCCTGACTTTTTATGGGTTTCTTTTCTTAAAAGTTGTTTTTTAAATATTCTTAAGTTTCAAAAATACGCAGGAAGAAAAATGGCAAGATCCTCTCGCAAATTGTAACATTTAAAGATAAAAGTTTACCTTTGTTAAAGAAATAACTCTGCCCTGTCACCTTTAATTCGCTGTTGGGCAAACAGCTCATAAATTAACAAAGTTTTAAATTAAACTTGCAGTGTCTGCAAGTAATTCAACCGCGCCAATCTAAATAGACGAAAGTTTTAGCTGAAACTTTAAGGAAATACTGAAGACAAATCTCATTTCCATATCAATTTTCCCGTTTAAGTTTTCGAATTCTCGAGAAATGTCCCGAATAGGACTTTACTCTTGTCTACTAAAAGCTTTTTCAGAAGTTCGTGAGAATCTTATCATAATTTCTTGTTATTTACATAATATATTTATAAACGTGCTGCTAATAATGTAGTATTTGTATAAACTTGATAGTGTCTTGAACTCGCAATAAATCATTTGAAGTAAATTAGTTTTTACATTTTTATAATTTTTATTCTCAAACTAAAATATCACTTTTCGGACCACTTACGTGACCTTGTCATCACCGATTTTGATGAGACTTAAGAGTTATACTTACTAAGGTCATCTAAAGAAATTCCCAAAAGCGTTCGTGCCATCGTTCCTTTGATTGTTGTGAACAAATTTGTAAAGTCGAACACGTTATATGCTGCTGACAAGCGCGATACTCTTTTAGGAGCTCTCTCACACCACCCGCCGCACTAACGAGCATTTGGCCTCAAAAACCGGACAAAATTAATAACGTCGTTGTTTTTGACTCTAGACGTGTCAAAATCAGTATCCGGGGTTTTTTGAAGGCGCTAACTTGATTTCTGGCATTATTTTACTAATCGGGTGAAGGGGGGCTGATTAGGGTGGGGAGGGGAACGGGAGTAATATTAGAAAAACGTAATGGTTATCGTTTTATAAGTTTTTAGGTGCTCCAATTTCATTTCTGGCATTATTTTACCAATCGGGTGAAGGGGCGCTGACTTAGGGTGGGAAGGGGGGGAGTAGTATTAAAAAAACGTAATGGGTATCGTTTTATATGTTGACTTAGGATAATTGTACGTTTTCCCATAAAAAATCTATCTCAAGATAAAAACAAAGTCTCTTTACTGTATGATCAAGTAGGTCCTGAAGTCCTGACTTTTCTATTTTGGTCTTCAGCAGATGATTTGCTTGGTCTTCGACATACTTTATTTCTTCTTTCGTAATATCCACAGCTTCTTGGAGAAATCGAATGCAGATTGGCCGGCAAAATCGAATGGATGATGGTGTGAGATTTTGCCATAACATTTTTATGCTATCCCCAATATGTGACTTGCAGTCTTAATGCCACCAATAAGCTTTGGAATATGTTCGAGTCATCATTTGAGCTATCTGAAAACTTTTGTTGATAAGGAATTTGATGAGAACCATCACAGCCCCATTGTGTTATAAGTTCTAGGTTCTCTAATTCTTCTGCATCGCAGTTTTGAAGAACATCCTCAAGATAAAGACAAAGTCTCTTTACTGTGTGATCAAGTAGGCCCTGAAGCACAACTTCAACACTCGTCTCCGTCACTCGGATCTACTCTGGTTTTGGACAGCAGAGGTTCTTTGCTTCTCTAATTAGAGTATAACAAGGAAATATACCCTTATTGGAATCGTGTAACAACTCCCACTGCATCCTTGTAAAGTCACCTTCAACAAAGATTTGCAAAGCTTGCTCAGGTGTGTTTTTACTTTCGGGTTCTGAGCGGTATTTACCTTCCTGTAAAGTTTTCCTCATGTTCGTGTTGAAGTTGCATCTATTATAAGTTTAGAGGCCGCGGCATTTCCAGACATTCGTTGACGTACGCTGGCTGCATAGGTAAGCTCTTCAACAGGTACCTGTTCGCGGAGTTCTTTTGTATTTCGTCGTTTACTACGATCATGTAATTCTTGGAAATGCTTCCTTGGGCGCCCCGTAGAATTCGTGGCGCAGTTATGTACTGGTATTGATGTATTAAGCCATTTCTCGTTTTTTTTTTCAAAAATCTTTCTTCAATATAGTTAGATGATATCCATCTTTTCTTCAAATCACTATTAAAATGTTTTAAATCGTGATTTAAGGTATGGTACTTGTTTTGGAGACATTTCATCATTTCGCCAAGCTTATGTTCCATAAATGATACCTTATCTTCAAGTGTTCTGGATGTGCTTTGTTTAAAAAGCATGTATAGCATTTTCCGATATACCTCAATAACATTTGATGTCAAATTTGTACCTACAGGAAAAAAAATATATATGTAAGTAAAAAATAACCAAAATTATTGCAAAAAAAAAACCGTGGAACTCAAAGCAGTTTTTTTAAAAGGTGGAAACATGTGGAAAATGTTTTGACTGTTATGATATGGCTAATGTCTATAGTTTATTATAAAAAAAGAATTGTAGCCCGACCTAGCTCGGAACATTTTCAAAAACACTAATTAGTTAAAAAGAAAAACAAAAAAATAGAAATTTTTCTTGCATATTGTTTTAGGTCCATAAGAATACTAAACAGTCATTATATTTTTAAATAATATAAATTTAAATTAAATACATACCTTGTTCTTCAGATTCCATCACAAAAATTTTTTTTTTAATATTCACTTTACAAAATACCAAACACAAGTCTAAAAAAAATCTATCAAGAACGAATGCTTGCATATTGAATGATGCTTAAATTGCAATTAACTGTGCGGAGCGTAGCTACGTGGAGGGGCCACTTTTTCATATTTTTATGATAGTACGGTTACTCAGGTATACAAAAAAAAAAATTTCGATGATTACTTGTATAGTTTGTATTTCTTCTTTTTGTCCGGTTTTTGAGGCCAAATGTTCATTAGTGCGCTGTGGCGCAACTGGGTCAGTATTCTACCAGTGCTCCGAGAGCTGAGGGTTCAATCCCCGCTTGATGCAAACTTTTTTTCATTATTTTAAAATATAATTATCATTGGTTTTTCCAATTATTAATTATTCCATGTAGTTTTTCACACGAACATTTAAATACATACTTAACGTGTTTTTTTTTTAAAGTTCCCTCATTATCTCCATTTTCTGTTTCACAGTTTTAGTAAAATTATTTAAAACAGGTTGTGTTAATTTTTGAGAAACATATAATGCAAAATAAAACTTATACAAAAAGTAGTAATCGAGAAATCGAAAAACCAATTATTTTTAATCGAAAAACAAAACCATTCAAAAGTGTAGAGAAATGTTTTTTTGTTACTTATTATTATTATATATGTATGTATTTAAATATTCGTACATGAAAACTACATGGAATAATTAATAATTGAAAAAACCGATGATATTTATTTTTTGAAATGTTTAAAAAAATTTTGCGTTGAGCGGGGATCCAGCTCTTGGAACACTGATAAAGCGTTTACCCACTTGCGCCACAGCGGCTGATGTGAGAAAGTTTCTAAAAGGATATCGTAGTTCTCAGCGTATAACGCGTTCGACTTTAAAAATTTTTTGCAACAAACAACTGAGCGATGACTGGGAACTCTTTTAGGGATTTCTTTAGATGATCTTAGTATAGTTCTTAAGTCTCATTAAAATCGGTGATGATAATGTCGCGACCTTCCCTTGTTAATATATATAATAGTAATACGTTCGTATAATTTTTCAGTTTCTATGTGTTGAGAATTGTTAAATAGTTCTTTTTATATATAATTAATTCTTAAAAATTTTAACGTGGACAAAAAATAATCACAGATCATAGGGTTTCCTTATTTGCGTTTATTTATATTCAAAATTTAGGGAAGTAGGTTTCCACAATAACTTCCTTTTTCTGTTTTGTTATCCTAACAATAATACATAAAGTAAATATATTCGCAACTCTTTTGATAAATAAACTTTATAGAGAAAGTTCCAAATGTATGTAGACCCTGTATCAGAGATGAGCAATAGTATTGTTTTTTTTGTAATATTATCGGATAAAGTATCGATGAATTTTCTATGGGTAATTTTAAAAATTGGAATTTCAATCAATGAGTAATCATTAATTCACAAAATAGAACTTTCAATTAGTTCGTCAATTGCTAATTTTGAAAATAATATTATCATTTAATGAAGTAATTGATAATTTGATTCGTCAAATTATCAATTAATGAAGTAATTAATAATTTTATTCCTACAGTTATCAATTAACGAAATAATTGATTATGCTATTTTTGAAATTATCATTTGACGAAGTAATTTATAATTTTAGAAATAAAATTATCCATTACGAGAGTAATTGAAAATTTCATTACAAAAGTAATTAATAATTTATTTTTCCAAATCATTGAATTATTAATTGCAAATTTACCGGAATTAGATTAAATTAAAAAAGGAAGAAAATTTGTCAAATGCATTATTTAATTATAGGGGACAAATTGTAACAAAGACGTATTGTACATCGCTGAAGCATTTTTTTGTTCAAGCTGCAATAAATAATTACAAATAAAATTACACTGCTTCTGCCCATGCTTTATCTCGTTAATAGGATTCAAAATGATCGAAAAAATTAATTTAAAAAGTCTCAGAAAATAAGCAAAAAAAGGGCGACGCAAAATTTTGATCACATGCTTAGGTAAGCTTTTTGCAACAATTTGATGTTTTTTCACACCTTTTCATTAGAATATTTTGAGATAAACGCATCCAAGGTCAAGCTAAGCTCTTTTTGTTCTCTGAGCGATCCATCATAAGTATGGTTTTCATACATATTCTGTTCTTTATTGATAGTGAATGATAATCATAATTACACAAGCAGGATAAATAAACATAGTTATATTGTCATTAAATTATTTTTTAATTTAATTCAGAAAAAATTACCAATTAATAATTCAATAATTTGGAAAATTCAATTTTTAATTACTCTTGTAATGGGCAATTTGAAAAATGAAATTTTCATTTACTCTAGTAATGGGTAATGTTATCCCTAAAATTATTAATTACTTCGACAATTGTTAATTTGAAAAATTAAATTATGAATTACTCTGTTAAGTGATAATTGTAGCAATAAAATTACCCATTCCTTTATTAATTGATAATGATAGGAATGAAATATTCAATTATTTAATTAATTGATAATTTGAGGAAAAAAACTTTAATTTTTTCATTAATCGATAATTTTAGTTTCGAAATTATTAATTGAATAATGAATAATAAATTAACTTTTTTTGCCGATCACTGCCCCGTATTTATTACTAATATTAAAATGAATCATAAGCTGTGGATTGTTTGCGTGACTGAACAAGGCGAAACGAAAAATAAAATAAATAAAAATGGTTAAATGTCAACGGCTAAAAACGCTGGATGGTTGCAGATTAATAAAAACAAATCGCATTTTTAAAGGTTTAATGAACTAACTTAGCCAAGCGTGTATTGCAAATAAATATTGGTTAAGAGAAAAAGGAAATGACGCTTGGTATTACGGTTGTTAATTAAAAGAGTCGATATTATTTATACATTGCCTTTTCCCATATTCAGGAAGTGTGCAGGTTATCGAGTGTTATGGATGAGTGCGCGAGTTAACTATATAGCGGGCGTGGTTATGCGCAAATTTACGATAACGTATTAGGTCGGTATTATAAGTTTAAGTTTAATTCAGTTCTTTTAGTATTTATTAAAGCTGATTTTTTAAATGCAAAATATGAACACTGAAAATCACCAGTCAAAGGATGACTAATATTTATTCCATTATTTAGATGTTGTTAGTGTCTGAGACCAAAATATGAGAATTAATCTAAAATACTCCTTCTGTTATTCCGGAATAGGATCTTTAACCAGGTGTCAACCATAATACTCTTTAGTCTATGTAGGTTTATTAAAATTAAAGAAACTAAGGAATGGCTGGTAAGATATATTAATTTTTACCACATTTTCTCGTCTGTTTGTTTAATTACGTGTAACCGAATAAATTGAAATAAAAATAGATTGAAGTCGATTTTAAACTAAAACCCCATACAGATTCTGAACCTCATGCATATTGTTCTGAAAATATGTGATTTTGAATTTTTAATAGCTGTGAAAATACTTGAAAGATTTGAAACGAAAAACGTGCGGCGAGGTAGATAATAACTGTTGTGAGTTTTCTGAACGACAGGCACTCTAATGCATGCACCCCACTTACAGTATTTTTAAACCTATTAAAAATCCACAATTACAAATTTTCTGTATAATGTGTATGATGTTAAGAAATTATTTAATTATTTTTAATCAGTTTTAAAAATGTGGTATATATATATATATATATATATATATATATATATATATATATATATATATATATATATATATAAAATTTATTTAAATAACTATTTTATAATAGTAGTCCAAGCCATAGGTAAAAATTAGGGTTGTTTTTGACGTAAATTCCAAGATAGATGAGACCTATCTAAGGGTGTTGGGGGCAATGTGAGAACAAACCCTACATAAAATGTAACAGCAAAAAATAGATTGGAGCCCAGAGGGGGAGGGGTCAAAATTGGCTAAAATAGGTTTAAAATCTATTTCAAAATTTGTACCGAACGTATAAACAAACAAACAGACAAGAAAGTGAGTTAGCGTTGCATTGCCATTTAGTTCTGAGTTATGTTTAAAGTTTCAAGCCCTTAGCTCATCGGGTAGTTAGTTTAAAATCGATTGTAAAAATCATACCGAACAGACAAAAAAACAAGACAGAGAGGCCAGAAACTGAGTTAATAAACACATGGCAAAAAAGAGGGTTTAAAAAGTTATTTTCATCCGAAAATATTGTAAGATATTATTTACGTATTGAAAATACCATAATAATTTAGGCAACCAGAACTTCATACTTTTACTTCATTGCCAGATTACTTTATTCTTGAGTTGACGTACCGTTTAGCATGTTTTACTAGTTTAAATAATGAAATTAGAAAAGGATAACATAGAACCGGCGTGGGTACCTAGAAATAAAATAATTCGCACTATTTATCAATATCTTTCCAAATATAAATAAAAATATTATCAGGTTATTCAACGACCACAAAACGAGTCCTAGTTCTGACGGTATGCTAATTCGGAAAATCAGATAATTTACCGAAATTGGAACGCGATGCTTTGGTATATAATAAGATGTTATGCAGAGTAGTTTGTAGTAGAATTTATTTCCTTTAAATCCCTATGAACTAATACACTTATTGTACCTATAAAGACTAATTTACATTTTTTAATTGTCGTCATAATGCTGTTGCCAAATTTTATCGCTTTTTCTATCCAATATTTTTTTTGCTAAATCTCATACATGCTTATATTGTCACATGGTTAATTGTGTTGATAATGTAGTTTTTTTAAATCAACCAGCTCTGACAGATGACGTTAAAATTTTAGATAAAAAAATGAAGGAATTTATTTGCCATCAATTGATGTTTTATTTTTGTATGAAATGGAAAAGTGTTTCCTAAACACTGTGGGAACCTGACTGGGTGCGCCACTGGAATCATTCCAAATTATAATTATTATCATTTCATATTGTTATACGTTAAACGATGTATTTATAGCATGCTCTCATTTCGATAAAAAGAGATAAAAAAAAAGTTAAAAAGTTTTATGAACTTGTTCAGCGAACCATATATTGCAGTAAAAAAACAAAGCCAGGCGATAGAGAGGAAACGGCACACAAATGCTGTGCATCACAGTATCCGGTTCCAGTGAAAGACGTCACTCGAGGACGCGCTAACTTAGCCACATGGATGCAGTGTTGCAAACCGGTGGGAAATTTCTCAATTACCAGGGATTTTTTTAAACCATGAAAACTTTTAAGGGGACTTTTGAGAGATTCCGTAGAAAAATGTTAATATTAATCAAAAGGTACTACATCCTTAAAACGCAATAGTGGAGGGAATACACCCTATTGTTTTCCGTCTTTAAATGTAATATAAACAAGATTATACTTTGTTTGTCATATATATTAAATTTTTTTGGTATTAAGGCCTTTTCACACTAACAACTACATCACCATTCGCTATGATTAACATACTAAGTTAGTGGTTATATATAAATATAGGGTGGCAGATGGTGTAATAATTATTTAAACTTTTACAAGAACCCGCTCTAATGTCGTTTTTTTTTGGGTCCTAAACAAAAAAAAAAGAACCCTGACCCAACAACATCCTATTTTTATATATAAACACTAACTTTTTTAATCATAGTACCTGCAGATGTAATTGTTGCTATGAAATGAATATCAAAGTATAAATTATATTTAAAATGCAGTATTGTTACAAAGCAACGGACAAATCCATCACTATTGTGTTCCTGTTCGGCCATCAGTTAATTGATATTTTATTTAATTATTTATATTATTTTTACTTATTTATTTATTTCCACAAAAAATCGATTATACAATTTTACAATTAGTTTACAATAAATACCAAACATACCATAAAAAGTAATAAAAACCAAAGCAATAGTATAAGTAATATAGGTAATATGTAAATAAGATGAACAGAGAGTAAAAAAAAAGTAATCCATATTAATACAGACCAAGCTAATCCGTACGCAGCGCAGTAATTAAGTACTTCCTAAAAACAGGCTAACTCATAATGAAGGAATTTAAACTAGAGTCGAATCATACATGATAGAGCGCTATTATAGTCATAATTAGTGCGATGCAGCTATTCTTGGTCCTATGTACCTTTATTAAGATTAATACATTGTACTAAACAAGAACTATTAAAAATTCCGTTCAGAAGTTTAAATATGAATAACGTATCCGTGCAAAATTTTCTCTCCTTCAATGATCTTACACCAAAGTCTTTCATCACATTATCGTAATCAGTGCAGTAAAACAAATCGTTATAAATATCTATGTTGCTCTTGAAAGCTTACATATTAATAAACTTGCGTTGAACACTTTCGATCAACTCAACATAACACCGATAAGTTACGCATTAAGATCTTTACCATTATCGGCCATTAAATCAATCTTCTAAAGCCCTCCTGAATGATTTTAATAATATAATTCCCAAAAGAAAGCTGAACATCAAATATTACACTCAAGTTACGAACGTCAGAAACTGATTCAAGTATAGTACCGTTCAAAATATATCTGTTTAACTCGTCCCTATTTATGCTACTAAAAGCAAGAAAAACCACTTTAGACTTGGGCTACGGTTACTATGGATGCGAGTTCTGACAAAAATGTGTTCTGACGAATTCGTCCGAACAAACAAATGCCTGTTTTACAATGAGAGTGTTTTCACTGGACGCGACGAACACGTCAGAACATGCACGACGGCATTAGAATCAGTTTAGCGTTCAAACAAGTTTAATTTTTTCGTGCGACTTGCGTCTGTTTTGGCTGTTTTCGTGCGTTGAATTTCGAGTGATTTCATTCTTTCACCATGGATAACGATAAATTGATAAGTTTGTGGGATACGAGAGATAAAAATTATCATAACAGAGATATTTCTCAGCAAAAGTGGGAGAAAGTTGCTACAGAACTCAATACTAACAGTAAGTACAATTTTTTGTTTTCATCGGGGTTTACATTAATTACATATGCAATTATAATTAATGTTTACATTTTATCCATCAAGAACATGACTTGTAGAGCTATAAATTATTACAGTAGGTTGTATTGAAACGGAATTTCACCTGCTGGACTAACAAAATAATTTTTCTTTCAAGGTTTCTCTAGCCTCATTCGCGCTTCTTCCGTAGGGATTATATCTCCTTGAAACTGGCACATTGTGTAGGGGCTCAAAATCCATCTCAAGAATATTAAGGGAAGTAAGACCTTAATTAATTACGATGTCTACTTTATCTGCACGATTTGCAGTTCAGTTTTTAAATATCTTCACTTGGCTACCAGAATATCAAAGGCACATTCCACACACCATCTAGCTCTTGATAGTCTATAATTAAAAATCCGTTATTCAATATAAGTCTTCGTCTTGAATATGGTTTCAATAAATACGTTTTCAGAGGATAGGCATCATCACCCAACAGAACATAGGGTGCTGAAATGTCGGTTGACGGAATATTTTCATTCTGTGGTTTATTTAAAATATTTGCTTCAAACAATTGATAAACATTTGAATCTGAAAAGGATCTCCTACCACTTTGCTTATCGTAAGTCCGAACTTCAGCAGCTATGAACTTGTAATTTGCATTAGCTATTCTCTGCAATACCACAGCAAAATAGCCCTTATAGCTAGAATATATCGACCCTGTTTGTTTGGGGGTATTTCAAGCGAATATGTTTCCCATCTATACAACCGATGCAGCTCGGAAAATTCCATTTGTTGTGGAAGTCACTCACGATGGCTTTCCATTCCTCTGTAGTAGGCAACGACATATGTGTACCGCAGAAGCACTCCCATATAGCTTGGCAAGTTTCGTAAACTATGTTTCGAATAGCACAGTGTAAAATTCTGCAGGAGAAGCTTAGTGCTCGAAATAACATCTCGGTTGATAGAAATATGTAATAAGAAGCAACTACTATACAATAAATCAACATATCCATTAAAACAATAATTCAAAACACTAACATAACAATAGCTAGCGAAGTTTGAGTTTGAGCGCGTTTCTCAAGGAATTAAGCAAAAATCCTAAAAACGGTGGAGGAATCATCAGAGTTTAAGTGGGCCTATTTCAAAAGCATAGAGCTTTTGAAGGACCAATTTCAAATAAGACAATTGCAGGGTAATGTCCCGAGCGAGATAACATTTGATGAAGATACTCACAACTACTACTTTTTCCCCTGATCCCCCTGAAAACGAACTGGAATCACAGATTCTCGAATCACTTCAGAATACAACGAATGAAACTACACCGCCACAAAATCTTGCTGCTCCTCAGGAAAAAATTGCCAAGATGAATAATGTCTCTGTGGTTAAAAAATTAATGATGCTTGCAGAAAAAAAAAATACAAATGTTCAAGGAAAGAAATTCATGTTCTCGAAACCAAGATCTGGGCTATAATTTTCTGATGAGTTTCCCGCCATATTTAAGGAAAGTACAAGAAGAAATAAAAATTTTTGTGAGAACCAAACTCCTAGTGCTTTGCGAAGAGGCTCAGAGGTCAACATACACTACAGCCAATCCATCATCCAACACGTAACTGCGGCGTTTCCGAATGTGGTTCATCGGTAATTCACAAGTGGAAACTCCAGTGAGTACTCCTCAACATGAAGACCTTGCTTCGTTGTTTTCAAGTGTAACGCCTAACGATATAGATTAAAAATGCAAGTTCCATGTGTTCAATTTTGCTCTGTATTTTATTTCACTTGTTGGTATTTTCATTTATGACAATTTTGAATTTCCATTGAAGTAAAGAACTGAATACATTGTTAAACTTTTTTTACTTTAAAGTTACAGCCAGTCTTTGTTTTGCCGAAATACATTCACGAAAATTGGAGAACTTTTTGATGTTTTCTTCTATCTCCTTCAGTATGCATTTCAATATTGCTGGTCTCATCTTAAAATACTTGAAAAACTTTTTGGATTGGTTCCACAATTCTTGAAATAACATTTGAAACTCTCGTTTGTGGTCTCTACTAGAAAATAACTGGTTGACATGTTCTGTTTTTCCACCATATTTAACAACAATAATTTCATTAACGGACTTTTAAGAAAATAAAATTCATTAAGTTCATCCATCTTTGCTGGGCGGCAGATACATACTGATTATCAAAATATCAATCTGACGAGGATTTCGGATATACTCGTCCGAAAACATTCTCGTCCGAATTCGCAAGCATAGTAACCGTAGCCTAAACGGTTCCTCTCCGAATACGAAAATTCAGTATGAGTTTGCAGACTTAAAAAGAACGTTTCTGTTTCTATACTCCTAAACAACTTGAGATTATCGGCGAATAATAAAAAGTTTAAATGAGCCGTATAATTACCGAGGTCATTACCAGATAAATTTAAAGCACAGAGGACCTCAATGAGAACCTTGTAGTACTCCAGAAAGTACTGAAACTTCATTTGATACACAATTGTTGATACGTACCTTCTGGCTACCACTAGAAAAGAAGCGATATATCGATTTTAGAAGTAAAGATTCAAAACCTAAAGTGCCCAGCTTATAGAACAGTAGTTTGTAATTCATTTTAGGGCCAGTTTTATAAATATGTACTTTGTTATAATCCACACGTCTTGTTAGCTGATCATCGGTTAAATTAATTTGAATAACATATTGGTAGAAGGTTTATTTAGGACATCTTTCTTAAAAAATATATATAGTAATGATCCCTATTAAATATTGAAAATTTAAAAAGAAATTTCGAAAACTCGACGCCTCATTACGTGTACAGAAATTTCGTGCCATTAAGGGAACATATGTTCGATAAATGTTGGCAACATTGTATGCATGATAATTTTAGTTGGTTTCAGAAGGCAAAAGTGTCATATTACGTTCAGGATCCTAAAAGACACTTTATGTTCATGCTATGCTGTATAAATTAACTTTGGAAACTCGAGCTAATAAAGTGGAGCTATTATGCCCCAAGGAAAAAGATTTGTTTTGAAATATTTTCGACCTTTATAATATTTATTTTAGTTTATATGGAAATGAAATTACTTACAAGGTTAATTTTCTGTTTTTATAATGAAATCTCTCTAGACATATTGAAAGCAGACTATTTTTATATTTATATATTATAATATAGCAACCAACTATGAACTGATGTTTTTCATTTAGTAGAAGATATAGTTTGGTCCAACCAAGAACATACATCCTAATTTCGACTTATCTAAGACCCAATTAAGATTTAGGGAAAAAAAATTAATTGCTTGTACTTTGTTGACTCGCCTTCTATTTCAGCGATATAGGATATCCCAAGTTCGACACTTTTATATCGGGTTTCAGAGCTAATTATTAAAGTTAGCAAAAAATTAAAGGCTCATTCACGAGCTGTTTTGGGAGAAACTCAAAATGCCACAAACAGAACCTAAAAATGTTGTTTTGTTTTGAAGATACAGGGTAAAATTCAAAAGTTAACAGTTTTTATAATGCCCTGTAACGTTATTATTTAAACCTATATTACATTTCAAACGACTTATTTTTATAATATTTTAAGCGTAATCTAACGGTGTAATCGCAACTTTAATACGAGGTGTAGTTAAAATGTTATTTCAAACGGAACACCCTATATATTTTTAGATGATAAGGTAGAGTTTTTAATTATATTTATAAAAATATACCACACTCTATGTCAAAGTAAAAAGACAAGCTGAATTTTGCCATTCTTCCATTAAAAATTCTAATAAGCCATGAATACAAAACAAAAGAAGGCGTTATGATACCTATATTTAAACTTAACATATACACTTGTTATTTATTTAATGACAATACAAGACAATGGCAAAATAGTATTTAAAAAACAAGAACATCAATAGAACATAATTTATTCTAAATAACAAGTTATATCCTTTTTAACAAAATCTAGGCAGAAAGAGACTCAAAAGATCCCCCATTATTGTCAATACACTTTGCCCAATGCTTTCTTTCAGATATTACTGCGTTAAGAATATGAACAATTCTTACTTTTCTCAACTCGTCGTAAACTAGTTTAAGAAGTTGTTCCTGAGTGTTAATGGTTCCCTCATATATTTCCTTTTTTATAAAACCCTATAGAAAGAATGAAGAATGGTAAATCACCGGGTCCAGATAGGCTTACATCGGAACTTATCAAGCTTGTGGAAGGTGAATCAGTGAATATTCTTGTCGACCTTTTTAACTGCATTTACAAAACAGGAGAAATACCAAAATAATGGCTCCTGTCAACTTTTATTACCATACCAAAAAAGGTAAACGCAAAACAGTGCACTGACCATCGCACAAGAAGCCTAATGAGACACACATTAAAAGTATTCCTCAAAGTGATTCACACAAGAATTCACAGAAAACTAGATATGGATATTGGTGATACTCAATTCGGATTTCGGAACGGGCTTGGAACAAGAGAAGCACTATTTGCACTTAACGTCATGTGCCAAAGATGTCTAGATATGAACCAAGATATGTATATGTGCTTCATTGACTACAATAAAGCGTTCGATAAAGTACGTCACGATCATCTAATGAGACTGCTGGTAGAAAAAAACTTGGATAAAAGAGACATCAGGATTATTTCCAAGATTTACGATAACCAGAAAGCGAATATTCGAATAGAGCAAGATACAATGGAGGAACTCGAGATTAAGAAGGGCGTAAGACAGGGATGTATACTTTCACCAAACTTATTCAACCTATTCTCAGAGGACATCGTAAACAGAGCACTTTCAGAGCAAAATATAGGTATTAAAATAAATGGCATCCCAATAAACAACTTGATATATGCCGATGACACGGTTGTAATTGCAGAAACTTCGGAGGATCTTCAGATACTAATTAACAGAATAGTAGAATGCAGCGAAGAATATGGATTATCACTTAACATCAGTAAAACAAAAATAATGGTGGTATCTAAATCACCACAAAACTTCCCTGACATAACCGTGCATGATCAAAGAATTGAACGTGTGAAAAAATATAATTACCTGGGAACTGTTATCAACGAAAATAACGATAGCTCTGAAGAAATCAGGATCAGCGTGGAAAAAGCTAGAGCTACGTTTATTAAAATGAAGGTGTTCTGCGGACGAGATTTAAGCCTTAAACTTAAAATTCGCTTTGTGAGATGTTACGTGCTGTCAGTTCTTTACTACGGAATGGAAGCGTGGACATTGAAAAAAATTGATACCAAGAGGATGGAAGCATTTGAGATGTGGATGTACCGTAGAATATTAAGAATATCGTGGATAGAGAGAGTAACAAATGTGGAGGTTTTGCGAAGAATGTGGAAAGAGAAATAATTAGTACTTACTATTAAAGAACGCAAACTGCAATACTTGGGACATGTTATGAGGGGAGATAAGTACCAGTTGCTGCAATTAATTATCCAGGGAGAAATAATAGACAAAAGATCCATAGGAAGAAGAAGGATTCATGGTTAAAGAACTTAAGACAGTGGTGCAATTGCAACAACTGCCAACTGTTTAGATCTGCAGTGTCAAAGATACGCATAGCTTTGATGGTAGCCAAACTTCGGAATGAGGACGGCACCTAAAGAAGAAGATAGAAAGAATTCCATGGTCTATCAGGAAAATTTCCGTTTAAATACTCCCTTACTCTTTAGGGATTACGACTTGGAGCACCATCTTGTTGAACATAAATGTTAAGTCGGTAAGTGGTTCATCATCCAATAAATTTATAAAATAATTTCTAATATACTATTATAAATCTTTATATTGAGATTTTCTTCGAAAATGTGACAAACAAGCTTATGAGCTGCCCCATTGACGAATTTTTTGCACTATATAAGGATTAGTATTGTTCCAATATATTTCGTTATGCCGGTTTAAAATACCGTTACTTGTAATTCTTGCTTCATCAGACCATACAACATTGTTATAAAAAGTAGGCATTTCGTTACATTTATTTAAAAATCAGTGGCAAAACTGTAGTCTTCTTTCACCATCTTTAGGGTATGGATGTTGTTGTTTCATATTTACAAAATAAGAAAAATAGTGTTTTTTTCCTTATAATGATTTTAAACTCGTACTTCTTTTTCTATTTTAGCTATAGACGTTGGCTTTCCTTGCTAAAAATAAGTTTTCAATTCGTATTATTTTAAAATATTTAATTTTTATCATTTTTTGCCTGCGTAGATAATGACTGACGACAGTGAATTTGGGCTTCCGCGTATCCATAATATTTATTTCATCATTTTCTTTATTTTCTTTAAAATATTCATGTGGTCTCGATTTATTAAAACTTCCAAAATGTTTCAAGTCTTTTAAAAATATCTTTAAAAGGTTGACGCCTATCTGGAAAAAGTTGAAAATATAGATTAATGGTATTTTCTTGTTTTTTTTTTTTGCTTTCTATATACTTCTCGTAATTTTTATAATTCTTTTAAATAATAAAAATGGAAGCAAAACTTCACGAAAATAAATATCGTCATTAACTTAAATGGCATATCTTCAAACAATTGTTGTTTTTCGTGGCAAACTCGAATTATTTGAATATATGGTTAAGTTTAGATAAGTATCATAACACCCTCTTTTGTTTTTTATTCATGGCTTATTACGATTTTTAATGAATTAATCGCAAAATCCATCTTGCCTTTTCATTTTGTTATAAATATAATTAAAAACTTCACCTTATCATCTAAAAATGTATAGGGTGTTCCATTTAAAATAACCAAATTGAGTTGAATAACTTTTTAACCACTCCTCGTATTAAAATTGCGATTACGCCGTTAGATTATGCTTAAAATATTTTAAAAATAACGCTTTTAAAATGTTGTAATATCTTTTCAAATAAGAACATTACAAGAAATTATAAAGATTTCCAACTTTTGAATTTTACACTGTATCTAAAATACCGCTCGTGAGTACTACATTAGTTTTTTGTTAACTTTAATAGCGATGCAAACGTAGGTCCCTTGCTACGATTTCCAAACTTAAATTTACCACTAAAAGTCTGGGTGTTTCGTCCTCAGTCATCGGCTGGGGATTCGTCAGTGGGCCCGCCGGCGCCTTTCCTAGACACCCGTCGTCGTACTTTACCATTTTTGGTAACTTGTATTTGAACTAACTTGGCGGCGGAAATCGATGGTGAGATATTACGACAATAGTTAACAAGAAACCCTATAAGAGTATCAAATTTAGAATACCCTGTGCTCTAATGAATTCAACGGACTAGGTTTTCGGTAATGTTGAGCGTTATTTCGGCCTAAACTGACTGTAGAGCATTTTTAACGATATTTTTTTTTATCGGAAATATTGTATCTTGAAACTGTGCGATCTAACTGATCCATTTAATTATGTTGAGGTCCGGTGACTGAGAAGGCGGATCGAATTGTCAATCCAAAAATCCAAGCATTTCCAAGACCCAAAAGTTTAACTGACGGTAATAAATTAATTATTTCAGCAAATTACAAGATACTTTTGATGACTTATAATAGTACGAGGGCAGTTCCAGAATTAACCGGCCTGACACATAGATGGCAGTAGTTGTTAAAATATAATGACTCTGTTAGATAGTACCAACCTTAGAAAGATCAAGTTTTAAGTTTGAAGACGCTACGTTGTTTATTACTTATTTGACTGCTATCAATAGTGCACGCTTTAATGAATTTGCAAATAATGAAACAAATAGGTCATCGTCATGTGATCCAATACTTTCATTTGAAAATACTTAATTCAACCAATATTAAAGCCGAGCTAGACTGTACTTTGGGGGAGTCTGCCCCTTCGTTTTCAACAGTGAAGGACGCCATACGAGCTTCGAAGACGAACATCGCAATGGTGGAACAAATGAGACGACTATTCCAGAAATTGGATTACCATTTCAAAAAGTGCTGTACATCGCATATTGACTGACCATGGACATGAGAAAGTTGTGTGCAAGATGGGTGCCGTGTTTGCTCACAATCGAACAAAAACAGCATCATGAGGATGTCTCAATCGAGTGTTTGGCCATGTTTCGTCGCAACAAAGCCGAGTTTTTGCGTCAATTCATAACTATGGATGAAACATGGGTTCATCATTACTCATCCGAGACGAAGGAACAGTCAAAACAATAGATTGAAAGGAGAGAATCGGCTTCAAAGAACGCAACGACGGTTCCATCTGCAGGCAAGTTCATGGCTTCAGTTTTTTGGAATGCACATGGTATAATTTTTATTGATTATCTTGAAAAAGGAAAAATCATCCAAAGGCGAGTATTATGCGAACTTATTACAGCGTTGGAGTGATAAAATTAGGGAAAATATGCCGCAAAGTGTTGTTCCATCACGACAATGCGCCTGTTAACTCATCCATTATTGCAGTGGCCAAAATCAATGATATAAAGTACGAATTACTTCCTCATACACCCTATTCGCCAGATTTAGCACCCTCGGACTATTTTCTCTTTCCAAACTTGAAGAAATGGCTCGGCGGTAAAAGATTTGCCAAAGATGAAGAGGTGATACCTGCAGTAGATGGCTATCGTGAAGAGCTCGACGTTTCTTACTGTAAACAAGGTATCTAAGCTATTGAACATCGCTGGGAAAAGTATATCGAACTAAAAGGAGACTATGTTGAGAAATAAATAAACTTTTTGCCAGATATTTTGTGTTTTCTTTGTCAGGCCGGTTATTTTTGGGACTGCCCTCATATCAATGAAACCGTAATTTTCTCCTAAAAAGGCACTATCTAATGCAGGGCTGTCAATTTGCCAGTAATTCCTGGCATTTGCCAGGAATAATTAGCTGTGCCAGTAATTTTGCCAGGAATACTATCGTGCCAGGGATTTGCCAGGAATAGATGTCTGTACTCAGAAATTGATAAAATATTAGGGCGAAATGTACATACAATTGATGGCAAGTGTATGAAAATCGATAAGATACCCCATCTTTAAAATTAAATCTCTCTACTATCTCTTTTTGCTTCTCACATGTAGTTATTTTTTCTTTATTTTATGGTTTTGCAGTCTAAAATTTAAAGGATGGACAATCTTATTATCAGCTTTATCTTATCACACACATTTTGCCAGGAATTGCCAGGAATAAATATAAAACTTGCAAGTATTTTTCTGTGGAACATTTGACAGCACTGATCTAATGTACCACCAAACATAATTTACGTAGTTCAAGTACACACTAATATTTCTTATTTTTTTTCAGCAGAATAAACTCTTATAAAAGATAAATTGTGTCAGATTTTATTTTTTGTTATCGTATTCTTTATATGTTTACTTTTGTGACCTGATTTTTTTTCCAGTTGCTTTTTTCTTAATACATTTTGCTCTTTAGAAAAACAACAGAGATTGAACAATACCATTTTCCTTAATATATTCCATAAAATAGAAGTGATTTCATAAAATAATAAAAATTTACAAGGTGTATGTAGACCTTTAGGACTGAGTGGAAGTAATTCTATATAAATATTTGTTTATTTTTAAACAACGAATTTCGGTTATAATTCTAAAATTGTATTTAAACTGGTCAGAAATATACTAGGTTTATAATCTTGAAAGCTGCCGTAATCGATAATTCACATACTTCATTTATTCAGGGGCCCTATCCTCGAACTGGGGAACGTGAAGTGAACGGTGAAAAGGTGGCGAACGCGTATTCTTGAAATGTTCATCACTCATATCCTCGTTCGCCCGGTGGAAGGTAAGCGAAGGTGAAACAGGCGCAAATGAAATGTCAGCCGCTAAATGACATTTAACGCATGGATTTCAAAAAATAAAATAGAATTAAAAATTTTTATTTTATTTTTGGTTCTTCAAAATAACTCGCATTAAAAAAAATAATATGTTGAAGAATCATTTCTTTAAAACGTTTAATTTTCTAAATAAACAGTTGAAACGTTAATTAGGTGGTGCCCCGATATTTTCAATATTTTCAAAGTTTTTAATGAAATATGTCTCGCAAATATTAAGCAAATTTTACAGACATAAAATTATTACAGAAGATTCTGTTCATAACTCAATTTTATGAGCGTGCTATTTAAAAATGTTTTTCTAGGGCCAGTTCTGCTTATGGATTTAACATAAGTAGTTGTATCCATAACAGCCGAACATCTTAGTTTTAAACAGTTAAGTCTAACATAATTCTTTTCACGACACAACTTATAATAAATTTGACAAATCACAATTTGTAAGCTATCTCAAACTTTTATTTAAATAAGTAACACATTTTATATTAAAATTATGTGAACTACAGCACTTAATTAGACTGTGTTAAACACTGTACGACACTACAATTAAATAAATACTATGTTTATAATTTATCGAGACATATAAATATAAACCCTACAGACCAACGAATGAGGTCCTTCAGCATAAGAACTTTATTTATGGTATATAAAATAAAAATATATATATTTAAAGTTAAATGTGAGATCCGCCAGTATCTTTAATGGACGTCTTCTGTCTGCCTTTGGTTTCGGTCCCTCATCATAAACAGTTTCACTATCATTTTCAAGTTTCAGGTTTTCTTTCAAATGTACTTGTCAGGACAGAACATCTTGCAGTAAGAGGCTGGACACTTCGTGAATTCATACAATAAATAACTGATTGGATAGTTTCCGTAGTGGATTGGGATGATGGCTTTTAGTCATAGTACGTAGAGTTGTAATTTCCACCGTTTCAAGGTTCATCAGTGCCGACTTTCTGCAATTAATGTCAGTATATTCCTTTGTATATATGATTTTTGCTTTCCTTGATATCCCTTTTTCTTTATATATATAAATCGTCAAATACTTGGCTATTTGTATGCATTTTTGTTTAACAGTTCTAGAGTGTCAATTTAAGATAAATTTAATCCAGGGAAAGTACAAATATTGTAATGGCAATCAATAACTTCACAAAAATAACAACAGCAATATTTTTTTTTTACTTTTGACGAATAATTTTAAAGTTCCAAAACTACTTTTTGCCTAAAATGGCAACAAAATATACTACGGACATTTTCGGTCTGACAGCTCAATTTAATTTGTCATCCATTTTATTTTTTGAAATTCTCGGGTTTTAGCACGTTCATATCTGGCAACATTGGCTTTTCAAGAATACGGCTTTTACTGTCAAAAAGTTCACATCGCCATTCACACCACCTTTCACATTATACTTTCGAGGATAGGGGCCCAGAAAAATAATAATGCATGCTACCAACCTCAACTAACCCTACGTCATGACAACCACGTTAATTATGGATTTAAAACACAAATGTCGACTTATTCATTAATTTACCAGCTTTAATCTTATTTACTTTATAACAGAAGGTTTAGCGTTATGTATAGCATTTTATGTGGTAAATATAAGTGAAAAATGTTCCTTAAATAGAACAAAAATGCGGTGGAAATATTAAACAAGTACGCATTAATTTTGGTGTCAAGTTATTTGGTGTTATGTAAATAAACCCAATTTCTGTAATTCGTAATAAATATTTAATCTACCTTGATAATAGCTAAGTCGCAATAAATTAAACCTAACCTCTTTTTTTTAACGTAATCGTTTTGTCGTATTACTTCTGGTGCGGTTTAATGTACCGGAGAAAATGATCATTTGGGAGCGAAGATTCACGCTGCAAATTAATTTTATTACTAAAAATTATTTTAGTGAATCGGTTTTAAAGTTGTGTATTGATTCTTGAATAAAATCATCTTTTTTCATCAAAAAATAAATTATGTACACAATGTAAGGGATTTTTTAAAATTTAAATCCTTTTTTGCAGACAAAAATATAACTAGTCAAATTTTTAGATTTAGCAATTGCGTTAAAAACTCATTATCCTCTCATTCATTCGTTATTATTTAATAAATAGTCTACTGTGATAAAATTAGTGCAGGAAAATCAATTTCTACCAAGGTTCATTTTTAGAACTGATTTTTTTTATACAGGGTGTCCGGTAAGTACTTCCTAACTTCCCGGGAGCATACAAGAGAGGTCAAAATAACCCTACTTTACCATAGAAAAAAATTCTAAAGTGACCTTTAACGGAGAATCAGAGCCCTAAAGGGGTTCCCAGCGATTTACCTTATCGGCTCGAATTTTGAAATTTAATGGTTGTAAGATTTAATAAAGCCCATAAAGACTCATTAAACCATACGACAGTATATGTTTTATATCATCAGAGAAGTCAGGAACGGACTTGAATCCACACTTATTGGGCCCAATTTTTGGCAGGTATCATTTTACAGAGCTAAGAACTGATTTTTTTTTAAATACTTTGGTCATTCCTCTTCAAAAAAGGTATTCTTAAATTATTTTAATAAAACTAGAGGTTTGCGAGATAAATCGGTTTTTATGCAAAAAACTCAAAAGTTACTAATGCTAAATATAAAGAGGTAAAAATAAAGTATGGAGGATGTGCTGATGTGCTTTAATTTATGGGGAAACGCTGTCTAACTCTTCGAAGGCAAGATGTTATGCTGAAAGATTTCCAGCTGGAACATTGCCCAGTCCAAAAATCTTTCAAGACCTAAGGGAAACAGGTAAAGATGATTAGAAAATAATTATTAAAGTTAAGGAATTAATTTTTTACATGTTTTATCCAAGGTCACTTTTGCCGTGACGTGGCGGTGAGGGCCCTCCCAGGAGAGCACGAGACCCTCACGTAGAGGAACAAATTTTGTACGATATTGCTGACAACCCTTCAAACAGCATAAGAAAGCTCGCAACACAAAAAATGTTACAAAATCGATTATACATGGCACATTAACAGAACAGTTACTTTATCCGTACCACGTTGAAAAAGTACACGCTATGTATCCGGATGATTATCTCGCAAGACTTCCCTACTCCAACTGGTTTATACAGCAACGTAACCTAAATTAAATTTTTCTAACCTTATTTTGTTTACCGATGAGGCCGGTTTTACAAGAGATGGCATAATAAACTCATTCAATTTACATTTTTGGGCTAATGAAAACCCGCACGCTATAATTCAAAACAAACTCCAACAAAGGTTTATTGTAAACGTGTGGGCTGGAAATAACTTTATTTGTTGTGGAAGGAAGACTCAATGGTGACATTTATTTACAATTTTTGCAGCAAAATTTAAATAATTTATTGGAAGACGTACCTCTTGATGCATGATGCATGATGGCGCTTCACTTCATTTTAACCGTCTAGTACGTTAACATTTAATAAACGTTTTTGGCTCTCGATGGTCGAGGACGGCTTGTTTTATGGCCACCAAGGTCTCCAGACCTAAATCCCTTAGACTTTTACTTCTGGGGACATTTAAAAGAACTAGTTTATTGGACACGAGTAAATACTAGAGAAAAACTACTAGCGAGAATAGCACAGCATTCTAACGAAGTCGATAATAATTCCGGAATATTATTTGCAGTGCAGCGGGAAAATATTCGAAGAACAAGAAAATGTATTGAAGTACGTGGAGACCATATTGAACATTTGCCAAAATAACATTTAAACGTTTGTACTATTTTTGCATTTTAATAACATTGTAAATTAATTGAGCCCCGATCAACTCCTTGAAAGGTTTCTGGACACGACACTGTCTGAGCTGGAAATCTATCAGCACTCCATCTTCTTGCCTTCGGGTACCCCGTTAGGGCTCTGTATCTCCATTAAGGGGCACTTAAAGGATTTTTTTCTATGACAAAGTAGGGTTATTTTGACCTCCCCTCCAGAGAAATTAGGAGGTACTTACTGGACACCCTGTATAAAAAAAATCAGTTCCAAAAATGACCCTTGGTAGAGATTGATTCTCCTGCACTGATTTTAGCACAGTAGACTATTTATTAAATGATAACGAAGGAATCAGAGGATATTGAGTTTTGCAGCATAGTCTAAAGATTTATACCTTTTATTTTTTAACGCGATTGTTAAACCTAAAAATATGACTAGTTATATTTTTGTCTGCAAAAAAGGATTTAAATTAAAAAATGTAACATAAGTTATTTTTTGATGAATTAGGTATTCTCCACCAAGAAATAATGTCAGAAAAGATAATTTTATCCAAGAAACAATAGACGGGTTTAGGAAACCTGCCACGGCATTGCCTTCCACTCAAATAATGTATCTTCCGGCGTAACCCCGTTTCCACAGTACCCTCATATTATTATTATTTTTTTTTTAAACTTTTATTAAAATAACTCTTGAACTCGTAAATGTTTGTTATATAATAGTTTGTATTACTTCACTTTCTGACTGTCCATTTTCCAATGTCTTTTATAAAATGTTCATCCATTCAGTGTATTTTGACCATTCTCCTGCCATATTTAATCAGTAACTATTTATTTTCTACTTTATACTGCCCTTTGTATTTGTGAACGTGTACCCTCTGCTGTATTTTTAATTCCAGCGGTTGAAGTTCTAATACCTGCAAAACTAATTTTAATAATAAGCTTAAATACTATTTTACCTCTACTCAAATAATTAACTTAATAACAACCTCATTTTCCATGCGATACGATATATATATATATATATATATATATATATATATATATATATATATATATATATATATATATTTATTTATTTATTTATTTATTTTCTTGTTTCTTGAACCATAGATTATATCATTTTTCTTTTATTTTGTCTTTTCTTGGGTTTAGGTTCTATATTTAATAAATACATAAAAACTGTTTGACGTTTCGCCCTTTATTCAAGGCATTTTCAAAATGTTTGCTTCCTAAAAATATATAATTAAATTACATCACATAAAAAACATATTCACCATTTCCGAAAAACAAACAAGACACTTAAATAATAGTTAAAACTTTAAAATCTCTTAAAAATACTTAATTTTACCGGTACCCACCTTGACATTTTGCTGTTTTGTTTCTGAATAAAATTTAAATTTTGCATCGTTTACTGAGGATACGTGGAATGCGAATGTGTTTTATTTTTTTAATATTTTTTATATTTTACAATGCATAAAAAAACAAATATGGTATATGTTTGGTTTTATGTTTAAGAGGATATTCCATTTTTGATTCTTATTTGACTGGATCGAATACTTAATGTTTAAATTAGGTTTGCGTAAATGTGGCTCAAATTTCCCATATCTGTTCTGTCGTTAACCGTGTTTTTATCTTTTTTAATTTCAATCATTTCTTTTATCTGTAATTTTTGGTAATTCATATCTTTGTTTTTTATAATGGTACTGTTATAATCAAAAGTGTGTTTTTCGTCCTGTGTGTGTTTGTTTAACGCTGTTGAGGCGTTTTTTGTATATTTATGGCCATTTAATCTGTTCTTTAGTAATTGGCTCGTCATGCCTATATATTTTTTGGGACAATTACTAAAGAACAGATTAAATGGCCATAAATATACAAAAAACGCCTCAACAGCGTTAAACAAACACACACACAGGACGAAAAACACACTTTTGATTATAACAGTACCATTATAAAAAACAAAGATATGAATTACCAAAAATTACAGATAAAAGAAATGATTGAAATTAAAAAAGATAAAAACACGGTTAACGACAGAACAGATATGGGAAATTTGAGCCACATTTACGCAAACCTAATTTAAACATTAAGTATTCGATCCAGTCAAATAAGAATCAAAAATGGAATATCCTCTTAAACATAAAACCAAACATATACCATATTTGTTTTTTTATGCATTGTAAAATATAAAAAATATTAAAAAAATAAAACACATTCGCATTCCACGTATCCTCAGTAAACGATGCAAAATTTAAATTTTATTCAGAAACAAAACAGCAAAATGTCAAGGTGGGTACCGGTAAAATTAAGTATTTTTAAGAGATTTTAAAGTTTTAACTATTATTTAAGTGTCTTGTTTGTTTTTCGAAAATGGTGAATATGTTTTTTATGTGATGTAATTTAATTATATATTTTTAGGAAGCAAACATTTTGAAAATGCCTTGAATAAAGGGCGAAACGTCAAACAGTTTTTATGTATTTATTAAATATAGAACCTAAACCCAAGAAAAGACAAAATAAAAGAAAAATGATATATATATATATATATATATATATATATATATATATATATATATATATATATATATATATATATATATATATATATATATCATTTTAATTCATTCACGCAAATTACTCCGAAAATATGTACCCTGACAGAAAATGCTTTCAAACTAAAGTTATGTGGATCAAAGGGGGATATCCAACTGATGCCCTGGTTTTGGCTGTGGGGAAATCAAAGATCAAGGTCATTTGAATATCAAGATTACTTTTTTTTAATGGTAACTTTTGTTTCTGAAAATTGAAATAGCTGAAAATTTTACGTTCTAGTATGTACTTGAAGTTCTCTATTTCGATAGATAAGCATATGTCTACAAAAATATATATGAGCGAAAATTATTGCACAAAAAACTTGTCTGGATTTAAGGGAGCCATCCAAGTCTGACCTTGGTTTCGTGGAATGAAAACTATAACGAACGCCTATAAAATAGTATTTTTAGAAATCACCACCAGTTAATAACTAACCAGACATAAATATGTGCAAATTTTATATTTATTATTAAAATTGTAGAACACAAAGAAAAACGGTACCTACATTTATTTAGATATATTAAATATATTTTAAATTAATGATTCAGCACTTTTAATTATACTTTGACGCAAATAGAAAGAAAAAGAATTATTTAAATTGTCATAAGGTTTTGAGGTAAATTAATGCAGTATATTTATGTCCCACTTGATTGATGTAGAGCGACCCTGTTCAGTATTTGCATTGCAAATCAGCGGGCGCTCCGAGATTATCTCGTTGTTACGTCTATAATCCGAGATCCATTCCCGGTAGACTTTTTAACAAAAAAGTATTTCCATTGTGTCTTCGTCATTTCCATTTCTCGTATCGAAAACACAAAATCCTCGGAAAATCCGTTTCGAAAATTCTTTGTCGAGCAGGAGCCAGTTTATTTTCGTGCCTATATTAATTTAGTCGGTTTGTATAAATAGTATTAATATTCTTAAGATGCGATACATACTGTATGCTATACCTTTTTATAAATTGAAATCCTGCCTTTAAAATGGGAAGTTAATCGAGCTTGTTCTCTGTTGGTGTTAGGATTTGTACTGACGTAAAAAAATTAGAGAGTTGCTGTATGTTACATATGCACTAACAGATTGTTCTTATGATATTTATTTACCATATATCTTTTAATATTGTATCTTAGGAATTTTACAGCACACTTTATATCTGAATCATCTCCACGCAAAGGAAAATAAGTAGACTTGAAGTTGGATACTCATAATATAATTAAGTCTATAACTTAACTACACACACTCTAGTGTGAAAGATATATAAATGATAACATTGCCGGAGTTTGCAAATATGAAGGATATCCGTATCTTGTTTTAAAAGCCTTGTGAAATTCCTGTAAATTTTATACATTATTTTAAAACTGACAATTTAACTTTTCCTATTCATTTTCGAATACTTAAAAATGGTTCGTAAAATACAAATAATAAACTCTAATCTATTTTTACTTTTGAGTACACTAAACATATATGCAACCAATCTCCCAGGTTAAATATCTAGGGGTAATCTTGGACTCTAGACTGTCCTGGAATGAGCAAGTGGAAAAGATAACAAGAAAATTGGAAACAACTCATGTGATTGTTGGATTACATTAGGTCTCTCACCGAAGATGGTATATTAACTATACGCCAGTGTAATGAGACCAGCGATCATATATGCAGCCTTGGTTTGGTTGCCCAAGATAATGCAAAGAACAACTATGTTCAAGCTGGGCGGCATACAGGAAGTAGCCTGTTTTTAGCGTTACGGGGACTATGAAATCGACCCCGACCTCAAGAATGGAATACATTCTGGTTTTCCTTCCACCACAGGGAGAGACAAGAATGAAGCTTCAGCGGTTGCACCATTCACTGCCAACAACACAAGAGACTTTATGTAATTAAATCAGGGGTTCCGAGTTATAAATAGATACAGACCATATGACCTCGGGCTACCATTACAATATACCATTCGAGGTCATTATAGAGGACCGAAGGGTAAAGAAATCAGATAAACCAGAACCATCTTCTGGTTTACTTATCTGGCACACCGACGGTTCAAAGACCAAAGAGGGTACCGAAGCTAGAATATATGGGTTACAACAAAGAAGAAAACTGACTCGTTCCTTGGAAAGACAATTCAGGCAGAAATATATGCAATTTTACAATGGGCAGGAGAGATAACAAAGAGAGCTTACAAAGGGAAGCAGATCTATATTTATTCTGACATTCAACCTGCCCTGAAGGCCTACAAGGGGCAAAAAATGTTATCTAGACTGATTTGGGAATGTCAGAACGAAATAATAACTCTGGCAAAGGATAACAGAGTTATGGCTATAGTGGATACCAAGAAATGGGGAAGCTGATAAACTAGTGAGAGCGGGCTCATTAACTCAATATATTGGTCCAGAACCGGCTCTTGGGGTGTCAAGGTGTCCGGCACGAGAAGCCGTCAAACAATAGATCACAAAAATTACTAGACAGTCAGACCATAGCAAGCTACTTCAAATGAAAAGGGAACCAACTAAGGGTAATCATAGGTATAATGATGGAACATATGACTGTCAAAGTTCACCAAATTAATTTTTACAACAGATTCCTCATCTGTAGGCTATATGGTCAGATCGAGGAAATGGTCATCTATATGTTTGCAAGTCGTTAGATTGGAAAGATAGCATACCTTCGGCTCAGCAAACTTGGCACCGAACGAGGAAGGAAGCTTAGTTAACAGAGTGGTTTTAAGTAAGTCAGAGGTGAGCACAATAAGTATAAACTGGCCGCAGTGCTTCCGAGTTCAGAAAATTCAACTAAAAATACAAGAGGTTTAAATTGTTAAAATATGAATTAATGTTTTCATTTCTTTATATCCGTAGTATTTACCATCGTGCCAAATTTAAATATATAGACAATGCCATAATTTCATAGAGGTTAGTGTTTTTAAGCAAAGGTTTTCAGGTTTGTTTTTTCCTTTAATTCCACATGTATTAAGTCCTACCAATGTCAGAGATAACGAAGTGTATAGAAAAAAAAGTTAGTTTTCTAGCACTCCTTTTCTTATAAATGCCGCCCATATTTTGTGGAAAATAACTCGTATTTGTTTTGCAGAAAATCTAAAATTTTGTAAATGCTTAACTTAAAAAAGATTAGAGTAACAGGATGTTTTAATATATACGCTATCGTTCAAGTATGCACTAAGGTAATTTTAATATAAACCATAGTAAAATATGTAAGTTCTGCTTTATTACACTTAAATCTTAATTAAACTTTAGACTAACATTTAGTTAAATATATTTAGTACAAATAAAAAAAATAATACGTTTTTCATTAAACTTTGGCTTCTTAAAAATGGCAACCCTTATTCTTAATTATTTGTTCAGAAATTTTACTCATTCTTTTGATTAAGTATTGGGGGTCCAGTGACTTCCATTCTAGCTCAACTGTGTTGAGCTAGATGGACAACGATTCTTCACTTTTCCGTCAAGTTCATCTCATACTAACTCTATAGGAGAAAGATCTGGCGATTGTGATGGCCATTTCATAATTTGCAGAACTTTTTCATTTTGTTTTTCTTTAGGACCCCTGACATACTTTAGATGAATGTTTAGGGTCATTGTCTCAAAAGTCTTCTTCTGTCCAGTTTTTATGTGTTTTAACCCACTCCAGTCCATTTTTTATGAATACTAGTTAATCTCGTTTTTTGGCTGCTACGCATCCTTTCAGCTCAGCAGACAGTAAACTTTTTTATAGTTGTTATTGAAACTAGCTTTTCTTGTGTTTCATTTAAAGTAGCGGCAATTTGAGGCGCAGTTAAACGTCGATGTCGTTTCGATAACATTGCAACGAACTTATCTTCCTGCTTTGTTGTAGATTTGGGATGTCCACATCCCTTTCGGTCTTGATATCCTCCAGTAGCTGCATTTCGTATAAGAGTAGAATGTGCTCCTTTACATGAAACACCGAACTTTTCTAAAATTTGGCATATAGAATATCCTTCTTTGCTTAAAGTACAGATAGCACTCCTGTGTTCAAGCGAAATCTGTTTCAATTTTGCCATTTTATGCACTTGAAAACTGTTGTAACTATCACATGAACATCACAAATAACACTAAACACTAATAGTTTTTGAAATTATATATATTCAGATATAAAAGATTAGACTCTATTCAATACAAGTACAATGACTAAAGCCGTCAATTCTAAAAAATCAGTGCAGTGTAGCAACCTTTGTGGTCATAAAACACATGTGTCTGTCTTTTTTCAACATAAGGGACAGTTAATAAGAAATTAGTTATTTTGTTCATTATTGTTATAAACATGGTCGTAAAAATAGTAAACGCTAATAACATTTATAGATTTATTGCAGTATTTTTTATGTCTACTAAAAGTAGAGTGTTTCCAAACTTTTGAAGGATAGTATAAGTCTGAATCTAACAGCTTCAAATTAAAAAAAGTACTACTTTTTAATGGCATACCCGGTATCTTTTTTCATTATTGTACTGATTACCGAAAACCTTTAGTTTATATTGAGCATATCCTATCACTTTAGAAACATTTATAAATAATTAAGAAAATTAAGCTATATTAATTTATTATTCACCTGACAAACATAAAATTAATTTTTTCATATATTTAAATTTGTATTGCAAATTATTTAGTATATCAATCAAATCCTAAATGCCTGAACTTATTTTTAATGGATTTTATTTTAAAATAACATCCGTGTTCCGTCTCCGTAATTTTCACTTCTCGTGACGGCGCCATAAATTTCCTCTTGGAAAATCCGTTGTGGAAAATCCATTGTCGAACAGCAGACAGTTAGTTCCTTCACGTGTCTGCATTAACTTATTCGTAAACCACCCTCGCACAAGGCGAAATGACTAGACTGAAAACGGAAATGTATATTGTGAACCCTGAAATTTACCTCATTAAGCACACGTCCTTAATAGAGAAAAGCTTTATGTCGTTAATGAATTAGTCGGTAAAGAGAAACAGTGTCAGGAGTAAGATGGGTGAAGGCTGAGTAATGCGAGCGCTCTCTCTGCTGAGGTCCTAAAAGGCTTTTTTTTTGTAAAAGGCCCCAGGCACGAAGAATTCATTCAACGATATCACTAGTCAACAAATGCCAAAAAAAATTGGGATTGATGTTATAATGGCTGTCCGTGAGAGTTTAAACCATCCTAATTGCGAATTCAACAACGAAAACTTTCTACCACGTATTTGAGTTATAGAATGCATAAATTATTTTTGTTTAATACTAACATTTTTATATAATATTTATACATAACGTCAAAACAATAAAAAAAACACGATATTTTAAGCATAACAGAATTTGTTTACAAAAATATACATGAAAATACATTTACAGTATGCCTTTTGTACACAACTTTCTTGCAAATGTTGACTTTCGCTTATATTCCTGATCGCTTTCGCTCATAAGAAACCAACAGTAATTCTCCATCATTCCTGGATCCCATCTGCCTAAGTCGCCTTGCTCCATTGTTGGTGAAAACTTTTTCCTTGCTTTTTCTATATTTTTTTTTTTTCTAAAAACTCCAAAACAATTATTTTAAGAGAACTCCACGCAGCTAATTCAACATCACTTAATTTTTGATCAAACTGTTGATTCCTTAATATTTTTCTAATTTGTTGTCCAAGAAATATCCCTTCCTTAAGTTTAACATCACTTAGTTCAGAAAAAATTTGGTATTTAAACACATCTCCTTCTTTATCTAATGCTTTAACGAAATTTTTAATCAATCCCAGTTTAATGTGTATTGTCGGTAATGGTCCCTTTTTTGAGATCAACAAGAGGTATATTCTTTACGTTAGCTTGATCTGGAATATATTGGTCTCTCGGAAGTCATTCTTTTACTTGATAATAGCTCTGTGTTGCTCTACTACTACTACCAAAGACAAAGAAAACAGCAATACTTCGTAAATCCACCCTGAAGCCCTAGTAATACTCCTATGACTTTTAGGTCACCACATATTTGCCACTCATACGTATCATAGTTTATTGCATTTAGAATAAGTGAAGGGAAGAATGTATTCAAATAGTTTGTTTCTCCACTGAGGAGACCATAAGGTGGTCGAAACTAGTCTAACTTGCAGCTTCTAGTGAACGTTTAGTTTTTCCAATTTCACCACTCTCACCTGGAACTGTATAAATACATTCTTTTTTATTGCTACCTTTAGTTTGGTTAAATGAATTTTGAGCATTTTTCCTGATTTGAAAACTGTTATTTCTTGTAGCAGCCTTCAAATTAGGAAATACATTCTGAGCTCATTTAAGAAATACCAAAACGTAAGATCACCGACAAGAATGGATTATCCTATAAATTTCGATATGATGTATGTTGGAAAATGTACACGTCCACAAGAACGGAAAATCTATACTCGAAAAGGTAAATATTGAGATCTGGCACTGTAATAAAGAGACTTGAAGAAATTCATTTACAACCAAATATAGAAAAGAGAAAATTTATAGCAGTAGTTTACAATAAAAATAATGAGGAAATCTTCAGTTAAACCACGTTTAAGATATCCAATCTCTGGCAATCGCTGGTTTGTAATATCGAATCACTGAAGCTTGTGCGGTGCGTAAAGTGCAGTTTTATTTATAGTTAATAGATCGAGAAAGAAGGTTTCACAAATTTTTCAATTCATATCCATGATTTTGCATTAATGTCTTGGATAAGGTAACAGGAAAGGCTTCTTGTCTCGTGCTTCAATTAGGCTATTATGAAGAATATAGAGAAAAATTATGTAAACACAAGTTTGTGCATCTTGAAAAGGTCTACAAAATGACTTTTTGTCTGTTAAAATCGATTTATAAGCAAAAAAGTTATTGCACAAAGTTTTCTGTATATTATACAAATATAAAAATATATTAATAATTATATTTGTTTCATTAATTAAATATGTTGCATTTAAATATTAGTCTACATTTTACTAGTATTCTTCAATTTTGTATGTAAATGTATTTGAAGGTTGTAGATAATGTTGATGATTGACTAAAATGTGGTTGTCGGGCTTGCATTGTCTTTATTTTTATTTATTTTTACGACGTTTCGATTAGGTTGTATCTCTAATCGTTATCAAGTATAAACAGTTTATACTTGATAACGATTAGAGATACAACCTAATCGAAACGTCGTAAAAATAAATAAAAATAAAGACAATGCAAATCCGACTACCACATTTTAGTCAACAAATGTCTATACCAGATATTTTAATGTATTTTTTGTAAATTAATTAATTTCTTAATCTACTCTTTTATATGCTCGTAGTAGTTCAATTATTACATGATAAAATATAATTACATAAAAAAGCATTTTTTGGGGGTGGGGATTCAAAATATGCTCAACGTAATGTTTTCGACAATTCACCCGAATAAAAAAAAATGAAGGTGCTACGAAAATTTCGGAATTTATATTTGTGTATGTTATCAAGACATTTGTGCAGATTTTTTTATTTATAACAATGCATCAATGTATAATATTGTTTTTTAAATGTCGTTAAGTCATTATTTTCGGTAAGGGCATTTTTTATATTTTGGTAATTATTCACATTATCGTAAATATAGGAAGACGATGCTTTTTGGAAAAAAATTGATATTTACCCCCTATTTCGAGGACTTAGAACACAATTTTGGCTTTGATTTTCTACTATCTTTCTCACTTTCTCGGAAAACTCAAAAAACGCCAAGCGTCACTTCACCAAGCAATTTTAATTCTGAAGAAAAAAGTGATACTAACTAAGATATCCTGTATGTAATATATTTCAGCAATTTTTGCACAAATTCTAGTAATAAATTTTAAAAAACTTGTATGTTCAACGAAAAACCAAAAACCCTTTCCGGAAAGGGCATCAACTATCAGACTCGTGAAAACGACTAATATTCGTTTTACACGTTGCTAAATGTAAAATACTTGCGTGGTATAAACTATAAAATTTGACCATCTCACTCAACAATATAGTTCAATTTTTGTAATGTTTTGTATAGTCTCAGGGAAAAATTATTCTTAACCACACAAAATGTTTGTTTACTTCAAGTTTAGCTTGATTTTGGTTAATTTGTACAACTGAGACTAATCTGAACTAACCTAAATTGACCTAGACTTATACTTTCCTAATATAAACTATAAAATTTATCCATTACGGTTAACAACGTAGTTTAATTTTTGTAATGTATCAAAAAGCGTAAAATTAATCTTAACTACCCAAAATTTTTGATCAGAAATATAAGTGATTTCCCAAAAATCGTATAGGCAATCTGGCAACAGCGCTACTTTTTCGCGTTTTAGGAACGAGTCACACCAATATTTAATGGCTTCCGCCATTTTGTTTTAATTTGTTTTTTGATAATTTTCTTGATATTTCCGATAAAAATGTACAAATTTATGAATTTTTATACAATACAGAGGCTTCTATCAGTGCAGAATTTGTAGTTGTACCAAAATTTTAACGATTTAGTACAAGAAACAGAGGAAGTACTGAAATTTAAAAAAAAACTTCGTTTTCCTAGATTTCCTATAATGTAAATTTTTACCCAGATAATTATGTTCAAATCTATTTTATGTCAGTATTTATTTTATTAATCATTTAATAATGAACTCTAAATTGTAATTTTTTCAATATAATACCATAATAAAAGGTTGCTCAAGTCCAGTTCTTTCCCCTGCCTTATTGCGCAAGTACAGTATAGCCCCTTTAAGGGCGTACAGCCGAATTTATTTTACGGTATTCCCCTTCCTTTTACGCCTTCCAACTTCCTCAGCGTACCCTCACTTTGGCCAGTTCATGAAGTGTTAATTTTGACGTTCGTTTTGCAATAACTTATTTGTTTATGAAGCGATTTTAACATTCAAAAAATCATTTTGTAGAGATGCGAAGCACTTTCTGTTACCTTATCCTAGACATTCATGCAAGAAAACCACGGATATCTTGTTTTCTGTTTTTCAGGCCATTTAAAAGTTTCATTTCTCGGGTTATAAAACATTCTAATAATTATTTTGTTCTATTTCTGCATCGAACAAGCTTAGTTAATTTTTACTGTTGTACTTCAAATTACTTCAAGTAATATCGTTGTGAAAAAAATTATTAATTAAAATATTAAAAAAAAGGTTCCGTTCCTTTATGACCGTTTCTCTCGTAACATTGATTACGCACTGAAAAATCCGTTGTGGAAAAATTCATTGTCGAACGCCAGACAGTTCTTTTACGTGCCTGCATTAACTTATTCGTAAAACACCCTCGCACAAGGGGAAATGACTAGACAGAAAACGGGAATGTATATTGTGAACCCCGAAATTTACCTCATTAAGCACACGCCTTTAATGCGAGGGGGGGGGGGCTTAATACTGTTAATGAATCCTTCAATAAATGAAAACAATGTCAGGGGGTTGCAAATATGATGGATTGCCTTTGTTTTGAATAATTCGGAAGCCGCTTTGTCGAATATAAATATTCACTTCTTTGTTTAACGTTTATATCTATGTTTGTGGTTGACTAAATATGAATTTTTGATAAATTTAGTAAAAACAAATTATTGTGGTATTTTTAAAATGATTCGGAGTATCATTATCTAAAACCAAAAAATGGTACCACATTTTTAAATATAAAAATTATATGTTATGTTGTTGACTAAAAGGTGGTTGTCGGACTTGCGTTGTCTTTATTATTTGCTTATTTTTACGACGTTTCGATTAGGTTGTGTCAAGTATAAACTGAATGTTTTGTCTTAAGGCTACAAGATTGTGTCCGTTGAAACGTAAAATTTCGCTTCACTGTACACGTTTCAGTGATTTGATGTTACAAAGTAGTGTTTGCCAAAGATTAGGTATCTCAAAACTGGGTTTACTAAAGATTCCATTAGTATTTTTTATCTAAACTGCTTCTATAAATTTTCTTTTTTTCTTGTTGGGTTCCATATACTTGGATGGTTCGATAAGTTCTTGGCCTGATAAAGAAAACAAAAGATTTTTGAAAATGTTTTTATTTATTTTTTAACATAGTCGCCTTGTACTTCAATATATTTAGACCAACGATGTTCTAACATTTTAATACCCGTAGTATAATGCGATTTGTCCAACTCTGAAAAATTGTCGCTGCTCGACCTCGTTATTTGAAAGGGAATTTTCATCCAGCGAGCCATTTTTTCAAGTTTGGGAAGAGAAAGTAATCACTGGGAGCCAGATCCGGTGAATATGGCGCATGTGGAAGCACTTCGAAACTTAAGTCATGGAGTCTTGCAGCAACAACGGTAGATTTGTGTGCAGGTGCGTTATCCTGATGAACGAGTACTTTTTTTGGCAAGATGTGGACATTTAGCCTTAATCACATGCTGCAAACGGTCCAGTAGTGAAGCGTAATACTTCCCGATGATGGTTTTGCCTTGTTCTAAATAGTCTATAAGCATCACGCCATGTGAATCCCAAAAAATTGTTGTCATGACTTTTCTTGCAAATGGAACCATTTTTGCTTTTTTTGGCGCAATTTCACCTGCCCCCACCCACTGTTTGGACTACTGCTTTGTCTCTGGCGTGTAATGGTGGATCCATGCTTCATCTACAGTTATAAAACGTCGAAGAAACTCAACAGGATTGCGTCTGAATAAGACTAAACACTCTTGCAAAATGTTCATTTAAAGGCGTTTTTGGTCGACTGTTAACAAACGCGTCACCTATGTCTCAGAGTCCTTTTTCATGCCAAGAACATCATGTAAAATGTAGTGGACACGATAAACACTCTTGCAAAATGTTCATTTAAAGGCGTTTTTGGCCGACTGTTAACAAACGCGTCACCTATGTCTCAGAGTCCTTTTTCATGCCAAGAACATCATGTAAAATGTAGTGGACACGATCTGTCGAGATGTTTGCTATACCAGCAAGCCCTCGTACTTTCAGTTGGCGGTCATGAAGTATGACATTGTGAATTTTTGTGACAATTTCGCCAGTTATAGCGGTTTTTGGGCGTCCCGAGCGCTCATCTTGAATTGATGTACGACCAGGATTAAATTCAGCAGCCCATTTTTTTTGCTGTCGAATACGAAGGAGAAGAATCCTTTAAAGTAGAATCTAACTCACTTTTAATGTCCGTAGTAGTTAAGCCCTTTAAAGCAAATTACGTTATAACCGCTCGAACTTCAATTTTATCCATCGCACAATATCGAGCCTTATGTGTTCACTCGATTGCCACAAACAAGCAACTGAACGCAAACATCTGAAACTTTGCAGGGCGTCATCTCAAGGTTAATGCTTACAAAATATTATAGTTATTTGACCCTACTAGCGCCCTCTCTGTTTCAGGCCGAAAACTTATCGGACCATCCTCGTATATTGCCGCAGCTTCAGACCATTTTATATGGTGTTATTGCAGGCGTATTCTTCAATACCTGATCTCGACGTTTAACCTTTTTGTGTATAAGTTTTATGTTCCTTAATTCTAACTCCTGGTGGTCGCTTGGTTTCTCCAATATCCATTTTACCACACTCACATAAAACTTTGTAAACACATTCTTTCTTATGGGTGGTTTTTGATTTTGTTTTTGTTAACTGAGCTCTGAGTGTATTTCCTGGTTTAAAAGCTGTTTATAACTGCTAGCAATTCGTCTTATTTTCTCCAAGGTTCCCTTAATGTACGAAATTGTGAAGAAAGAATGTTTCTTGCTGTCCAGTCGTTGCTTTAAATTTATTTATAACATTATCAATTAATTTTAAAGGATGCTGTAAGTCGGATTTAATGTTTACTACCTTTTGTTCCAATGAATCGGTATTATTGCATGTAGATTGATATAGCGTGATTATAGAGATACTTATACGTCTCCGTTTTTCATACAACTTTTAGAAGGTAAGACAAACACATATGTTAAAAATTCCACACATTTTTTGAACATTATTAGTAGTGTTCGTCTAATCTTGATATATTCAATTTTAAAGAAACAATCACCCGTTTTGGAGTCCTGTTGGGATATCTGCCGAATAAAATCCTCTTTACTTATTACACTCCCGGAACAAGAAAATTAGATTACTCTCAGAAACTCTTTTATTATCATTGAGCATAAAACTTACACGATGAATCACTTTATGCTATTTTAAGCTGCTCGTACGTCCGACTGTTTGGGTAATTTCCCTTATAACCGGGTACATAACATCTATTCTTAATCTTAAAAGTATTTAAAACATTATTTAAACTTGAAAAAGTATGAGTAAACACAAAAAAATTAGTAATTTTAAACCGCAATCGACAAACGCAAAGTCTGTGTGAAAACCAAAAGGTACTGCAGATCAAATAGGACTGTTGATAAAATATCGATATATATTATTTCTTGGAAATATTGATATTTATGACTAATATTTCTAGGACAACATGTCTACAGTAAAATGTAGGTATTGGCGTCGATATTTTTTAAAATAAATTATTATTTTCTATTGTTCTAGTTAATAATTTATGCTACATTATCGTAAAGTATTTAAACTATTTTGTACTATCCTTTTTGTACTATTTTTTATTTACCTATGGATTCTTTTGAAACGGAACGTAATTTTGTCTGCATTGGACAAGTCGAATGCAGCCTTCACTGCCTATGATAGATTATCGAAGTTGAGACGAGAGTTTATGTTCGTTGAAGTTAATGTAATTGTTGTGAAAAGCCCGTGGTTATTTAATTTAGTTCAGTTAATTTAATTAGTGAGAAATAGCTAAGTGGCGTAATATGTCGTTTGCAGTAAATTGTTCAGTTGTTTAGGACTATTTTAAGAATGTTGACATGAGAAACATTTCATATTATTTTGTGTGGCAAAAGAGTAATTTTGATTTATTCAATAAATATATTTAATCAAAAGACTCTGTTACTCATTTTTAGGCAGACTATTTTTTAAATAAAATCATATTTTTTTGATATATCCAATTTCAATATTGATGTATTTAAAGATATCGATATATCCAAAATCCGATATTTTTATTAAAAGCCCTAATGACAAATATACAGGGTGTTCTCCGGGAACTTTATCGACCAATTGTGGGAAAACCATAATTAGGAATAATCTGAAAATTTGATGGTGTACTAACGTTCACGATGGACAGCCAACTAAAATATTTTCAAGATGGCGGCACTTCCGGTTATACCGGAAATAGATGTCAACTTGCGTATTTGAAATAGAACACCCTATTTATAATTGCATTTTTGATTTCTACGAAAAATTTTAGACATATTTCATGTATGATATTTTATACTTAAGTCTCACCATTTTGGACATATTTAAATTTTTATGTCAAAAATGACGTTTGCGAACCACAACTTAATTTTTCCTATAAGGAAGTCTTTATTATTTAATTTGGGTCAGTTTTCTTGTAGATGAAGATCGACTTGAGTAGACTTTTTATGATATTTTGAAAATTATTAGTACAGAGTGGTCAAAAAAGAACCATAAAAATTATATTTAAAAAATCGTCAAAAGTCAATTTTTTCAAATAGAAAGCACCTATTTTTATAATTTTATCATATTAAGCATTAAAAATAAGGGTAACTTTGTATAAGGTTGTCTATTCCAAAAATTTGTAGTTTTTAAAATTTTGGCAATTCAACATTTTTCTATTGCAAAAATGCTATACGGCTTTTAAGTTTTGTTATTAGTTGGCCATGATGGCGAGGCGTGGCGAAAATAAAACAATCGAACTCTACAGAATTGTCACTATTTCTTGCCATTTGACATTCATTAATAATAATAATGCCGGAGCAATTAAATTACACGCATGAAGATTATTTAAACTTATTTTTTATTTATGGAGAATGTGATAGAGTTATTTCGAGAACATGCGATACATTCGCGATCCGATGTTCGAAGAAACAAACCAACACTACCAACTGTTAAAAAGATTATAAAAAACTTCAAGAACTTTGGATCTATAAAAGCTAAAAGAAATAGAAATAAAAAAGTTGTTAATAAAGTAAAGTTACAAAAATTATTTGAGTAAATGTTCCAATTAACGCCCTTGAACTTCCAAACATTTTTCGCACTTAAGCAGGAACTTTTCATGGGTGAATCTTCTTATTGACTGAGAATTAAGTTCTTCAAATGCTATTCTGACGCACTGCATGCAATCTTCCAAAGTGTTTAATGCGATGTTGTTTACTTTATTTTTGGTTGTCCCCCAAATAAAAAAAAATCAAGTACTGTTACGGGAACGAGGTGACCAAAGATGTGGCCCATTCTTGGCTATTCATTGATCATAAAACAACTTTTGCAGATGATTGTTAACTAAATTACTATTATGTGGAGGGGCCTCATCATGTTGATAAAATAGATTTCTATTATCAGCCAGCGGCAAGGTAACTAAACAGTTCATTTCCAAATTTCTCAAGATGTCGAAGTAGCGCTCACCTATAAGTAAAAGAACGTATTTTGTATTTAGAAGTCTTCAAAATGGCTGACTTTCCATTCAGATTATTTTGGTAGAATTCTAAGGCGACGACGCCGTCGTTTCTTATAGCAGAATACACGTTAAACTGACAAGAAAATTTAGGCTTGCTTCTCACTCTAGTACCGCTCTCGATACGATTTCAATTCGCTTTCGGTCAATATTTTTTTTTAAATGAAAAAAAAACGATAGCGTGACTAGGTTAATTGTATCTCCTGTAAGAATATTTTACCGGACCGAAAGAGTATCGAGAGTGAGAATCTGGCCTTAATTCTCTAAACGCATGTACGTTTGAGCCGCTCCAATAATGGGATTGCGTCGATTATACAATCCATTTTTCGTGAATTTGGCTTCGTCTGACCAAATAATATTATCCAAAAAATCGGCATTTTCTTGTGACCTAAGTAAAATAAATTGAGAGAACTCTACTCTCCATGGAAAATCAGTGCCTTTTAAATGTTGTACTATGGAAAATTGTGTTTCCATAAAATCCTTAAAACTAATGTTTGATATAATCCAGACTCTAATGCTACTTGCCTTATAAATATTGTCGGATATGCGGCGAAATATCCTAAAATTGTGGTTTCAATATTTTCATTATTAACAGCTGGTTTATTTCTATTTATTTTTGCTTTTACGGGTCCAAAGTTCTTGAAGTTTTCTATAATCCTTTTAACAGTTGGTAGTGTTGGTTTCTGTTTCTGCGGATATCGGATTGCGAATGTATCGCATGTTCTTGAAATAACTTTATCACATAAATAATAAATAAGTTTAAATAATTTTCGTGCTTGTAATGTAATCGCCTCGACATGATTATTATTAATGAATGTCAAATGGCAAGAAATAGTGACAATTCTGTATGCTTCGATTCTTTTATTTTCGCCACGCATCGCCATCGTGGCCAACTAATAACAAAACTTAAAGGTCGTATAGCATTTTTACAATAGAAAAATGTTGAATTGCCAATATTTTGAAAACTACAAATTTTTGGAATAGACAACGTTATACAAAGTTACCCTTATTTTTAATGCTTAATATAATAAAATTATAAAAATAGGTGCTTTCAATTTGAAAAAATTGACTTTTGACAATTTTTTAAATAAAATTTTTATTCTTCCGTTTTAACCATTCTGTACTAATAATTTTCAAAATATCATAAAAGGCTACTAAGGTCGATCTTCGTCTATAAGAAAACTAACCCAAATTAAATAATAAAGATTTTCTTATAGGAAAAATTTATAGTTAATTTTTGGCCCGCAAACGTCATTTTTCACATAAAAATTTAAATATGTCCAAAACGGTGGGACTTCAATATAGAACATTACACATGAAATATGTCTAGAATTTTACGTAGAAATCAAAAATGCAATAATATATAGGATGTTCCGTTTAAAATAAGCAAGTTTATATCTACTTCCGGTATAACCGGAAGTGTCGCCATCTTGAAAATATTTTAGCCGGCTGTTCCCCATGCACGTTGGTACACTGTCAAATCTTAAGATTTTTCCTAATTATAGTTTTCTCAGAATCGATCGATAAAGTCCCGGAAAATCATCCTTTATAATATGGGAGTTGTTCCAAGACCTTATTATCGGAATTACTACAACAATTACATCGTCGAGAAGTTTCGTTTCAGCCCTATGTCGTAGTATCTAGGAGTTGTCACAGACTTACGAATAGGAAAATTGCGGAATTGTCAAACAATTGTAATTGCAGGAATTTCATATTATATATCAGACTTATTTCACATTTCTACACTTTAGTTCGCGGCCTCAATCTACAGAATTTTGACAAGTGGATTTATTTGGTTTTGCTAGTAAACTTCTCATTGAACCATTATGTTTTGCAAGAATGTATATACACTATATAATCTCCAATATTCTGCTGTTGATGTTTCTTAACGTGATGTTGTATTTCTCTTGTTGTCGGCAGTAATATGACACGGTTTACTGAACAAGTTCATGACCCTTTTTCTACACAACATAATAATGAGGCACATAATGCTGTCAAGCACATCATTTTGGTTTTTATTTACAAGCAGCTGCACTTTCTCATCGACAACAATGAGTTGCTTTTCGTTCGCGATATTGCCTTTAAACAGAAAAAAATGTTTTCTATTAGAGTTACTCTTGCACGACGGGAGATACAGTTGAATGTAAATTTATTTAGCTTTTACGGAAAAGACATTTATTTTACACAATTGGAATTCCAGATTAGGTAAAAAAACTCGCCGTATATAATCGACGAACGCATTAAACTAAAGAAAAGCATGGAAGTCGCGAAGCTGATTCTATAATAAACAGAAAAGTCTGACGCCAAGTTAAGTAATGTAGGCTGTCTTAATTGAGTTTGTGGGGTATTGACATTGAACCATATTCATTTTTTGTTTAAAAATTGTTGGTTTACATTAAGCAGACTTTATTTAATTTTGCGCTTACGTTAAGAATATTTTTATTAGTTGTAAAATTAAAAACAAGTTTTTAATGTTTCTTTCAAATTCCATCTAGAGTTAAAGAATTAAAAAATACAGTGGGAAACACGATTCGTCAATTTTTCATTTAGACAACTAGTACTGGTATTACCTGTTATATTTTATGGTCATCAGTTTGATTGTAAATGTTATTTATATAATGTAGATTTTTATTGTGTTGTCAACTTTTATTACATCACTTTCTGAAAAAAAAAGCAAGAGATTTTGGAAAAACTTATTTTTTTGAACTGATATTTAGAATATAAACTGTAGCTATTTGTTTTTTACTTTAGGTTATATGAATCGAATCTGGTTGAACTCTGATATTTTAAACAATTTTTTAAATAAAAACGAATTCCAGAGAAATATCAGTACAAAGAGATTGAACCCCAATATAATGGACTTTCACGAGGGCAAGGGCAAGGGTAAATTCTCAAGTAATTTAGGAAGGCGAAAGTGATTTGCTGAATAAACACAAACCTATTTTGTCGGGATGAGACATCATTTTCCTATATTTTATATATATATATATATATATATATATATATATATATATATAATAACGCGTAAAGGAACGCCTCCTTTTTTTAATTTGGGTGTGGTTTGGTTGCTCAACGCGTGTCGAATCGAGCTTGCCGGGTTTCAGTCAGTCGCCGAAAGCGCCAGACTTGTCTGTTGTTGTTCCTAAAATCGCTATAGTATACGATATCTTCATAAAGCAGAGATCATAACAATCTCAGGCGAAGCGTTTTCAAGTATAAATTTATATCGCTAGACCGTATCGTGATGCGTGTTAGGTCCTGTAACGAGCGTTATCGTGGTTCATTTCCACCAGGTCGCTATTTGTCGTTGAAGTAAGGTAGATTTAGAACGTGAAAAGTCGTATCTAAGTATTTTCTACCTTATTGAATCGCAACGCAGGGGGGTGCGGTGAGAGTCCCTCCTAAACCACCCGACCAGATGCTAAAAACAGTACTAGTAACTGTGGACCTAGAAAAATTATGAAAATTTTATCTAAGCGAAAATTGGATATAATATGAAATAATATTATAGGAATGATAAAATGATTGAATGTGAATTTGAATTGGAAAAATTTGAACGAATTTTCCTGGAAAAATATGATATAGGAATTTATACCATATTTTGTTGGTTTGAGGTTATGTTTTGATTGAGTATTGGAAAACTCAGTTTTATTTCGAATTCAATCACGATCTTTATATCGGTGATCCGCTACTACAACGCCAGTTCGCGTATGTAGTCTCGAATAGCACCCGACTTTCGAACTATAGTGTCTGAGGGCCCTGTAGTTGCGAAAACTTACCTGAGGCGTTCGTATGCAGATACTACCTGAAAGTCCAACACTATGTTTTATACAAGGGAAATCCTCAGACACCGTATTAAATCCGGATTTGTTTGCATTTCGCTTTAAGATCTTCTTGAATCTTTGGTTTTTCACTATCTAAGTGCAAGTGATAGCTACTAAATGCCCAAAGACCCCGAAAAAGTGATTTTATGTCTAAAGTAGCGAAGACTAGACGTTCTCCGAAGACTTCGATGCCTCCAAAAAGATCGTCGTGGTTGTTGTATGGAGGTACTGGAACTGGTAAGCGCCACGGCCGTTGCTTGTTGCTTCTGAAGAGTGTGATTTCAAGAAGAGCGATGCTTGTAATCGACGTATTTTGTAGTAACTTTTAGGCCACGCCTTTAAAGTTAAAATCTACGAATGTGAAAGCTGGATTTTGTTCCATAAGCACTAATGCTTTTTGAACTGTGAAATTGGAAAGGAAATCATGTTTGAAACTTTATGAAATGGTGTTTTTTACGTGTAGTATGATCCATGCTGATCTGATGAGTATTTTTTGTCGAGTATTACAAACAGATATGTACAATAATATATATATATATATATATATATATATATATATATATATATATATATATATATATATATATTGTAACGTAGGTTTTCACGAATGGTGAAACGTGGCACTGGTGTTTTTCCGGTTTTTAATCTGTTCATCAATATAAAAATCTTCACGACGTATCTCAAACAATCTAAGTCCAAGTCAAACAGCCATCAAGAAAGCATCACTTTGAGACTGCCTCCTGATATATATATATATATATATATATATATATATATATATATATATATATATATATATATATATATATATATATATATAGTCTACGGAATTGGAAAAATTGTCTTTTCTCCTTAAGACCATTAGGAAAGAGCAGACAGTTTATTCTCTGCGAACTCCACTCTGGTTTTCTCTCTTGTAACAAGCCAAGGGCAAAATTCCCGAAAGAAAATTGGGTATATTTAGATGTTTGTACTGTTGGTAATTACAGTCCAGCATTAAGTTCTACTGGTATTCAATTTTGCCTTCACATTACAATGGCAACATTCAGTTTTTTTTTTCTGTAAATTTCACTTTTGGTTCATTACAGCTTCACTGATGAAACCATTAAATGGTTGACACTTGTATGGAGAATGAACCAGAGTGGAATTCGCAGAAAATAAACTATCTGCTCCTTTGTTAACGGTCTTAAGGAGAAAAAACAACATTTATATGTATAAAAATTGATTCAAAATATCTATATCACATTTTCCTACACTGTAAAAAGGAAATGCATTAAATTTAAGGTAAATGTACTGGAAGCCATTTTTATAAACGTTTCTTAAATGCATTTAACGTAATGCATTATATTAAATAATTTTTACATTAATCTAAATTATTTTTTTCAATTAAATTTAATGTAAATATACATTAAATTTAAGGTTTGATCATTACTTTTTAAGGTGACTATGTACATTAAATATACAGGCAGTGTTCATTAAATTTGAGATATGTTATCACATATTTAATGCACCAACATTAATGAGTTTAAGAAATTCTGAAACTACTAGGAAAAGGTGGACATTTTCCCATAGGTAGTGTCCGCCATCTGGATCAGTTTCGAACTCATTGGTTTCCGTCAGTACGGGGTAGACATGTACACCTCACTATAAGAAAATTGAGTCCTTTAAGCAATTTATATCATATTAAACCAGAAGTTCAATACAAATTGCGCCATTTCCCGGACTCTCATGCAGTGTATATTGAATTAGAATGTAAATTCCTTTAGTATTAGCGTATATGTCAATTAATTTTAATTTACCGAAGTTAAAATATCTTTTCAGTTACTTTATTGAAATTTAATATATCATTTAATCAAATTTAATGTACAACGAAAAAAAAGAAAAAATATATAATCCCAAAGTTTAGGTCTATAATTTTTCTTTTTTTTTTTTTGGGAAATACAAAGTAATATTAAGTAAAATAATAATATGTAACTTAAATTTAGCAAAAAATAACATATTTTTGTCAAGTTCAAGGAAACTGTGTTTTTATTTATTTTTAAATCCATACACAACACCTTTCAATAATTTCAAGCTTCTGCCTTATGTTTTTGTAGCACTCTGTCAAAATGTTTTCATTCAGTAGCTTTCGAATTTGAGGATCTCTTTCTTTGATTTTTGCATCACCGATCACTTATCTTGATTTGTGACTCTTATGCTAAAATATTGGTAATATGCATTCTTCACTAGTGACGTTAGTTATTTGATCGTTTTGGATGGAAAAAAGTTATTGCCAGATATCTTTTACTAACCACTTAATTTCAGAAACAATAACCAGATTTAGTTATTCTTATTCAAAGATTCTTTTGGCTGTTGTCTTGTGAAAATAGTTTTCAGTAGCTAACTATCTAAAGGGCTTTCAAGCCTTTAAAACTGATTTGTCAAAATTAAAAAGAGTCGAATTTATAACTAATTATAATAAATTAATTACTGTTCTCGAATAACATGTTATACACATATTTCGTAGTTTCTAAAACCAAATAGTGTCTTTATATTTGATACTAACTAACGAACCATGTTTTATGCAACTTCTAACACAAATACTGAATTGTAAATAGACACCTAAAATAACAATGTAGAGGAACGTGCTGCACACCCGTATGAACCTTATACAAAACAAATTTAATCGTTAGTTCTTTTCCCTAACTTTACCAATCTTAATGCATCAACGAACTTGTCCATCAAACAGTCACTACTTTTCTATAAATATTTTTGCTTAAAAGCGAAGGCAGACATGCTGGCTGGCGTATGTTTGTTTTGCTTTCTAGATTATGTACGTGTGTATGTACAGTCGTGGTAAATACATCTCTAGTTTGATCATATTTTGATTATAAATTTCAACCTAAAATCTTGTATCGATTAGAGATGAACAGATCTAAGGGACGGTCAGGCAATTGCTTGATGAAAGGTTAGCGGTGAGAAGGGTCAGTCTTTAAAATGAGATAGGACGGAGTGAGTTTATCCTCTTAGCGAGTTCAACACAGCAGAATATTACTGAATTGGATAAGAATCGACAGGGACCAAAAGTAAAACAGAGGTGATAATCAGTGGCGTAACATATACCTCCGCGGATTGTTAAGTCGATCTGAAACTTAATAACGGTAGGTAGAGTTATTACTGTAACATAAGCTACTTATATTATTGTAAATCTATTATGATAAACATTCAAGTTTAAGGATTTCAAGCCGTAATTCATTTGTGATAGGTAATTTAATATCAGGACCACATAAAATCAATAATGTTATAAGTCGTCTATATGTAAGAGAAGAAAGGCAGCGATGAAAGTAGAAACCCGAGTATTATAGAAACTAGATATTTCTGCATATATTTTAAAAAAATTATCAGTATTTTTTTTGTATTTATTATGGTTCATTCAGTAAATAGTTAATCAGACAACATCGCACGGGAATGTATATTGGGATCTTTTCACAATATACATTATCGAGCCATCAAATATTCAGGACACTACCTAGCAAGCTTATTCTATTTATGGATGATGCAACTAACATCAGTTTCTACCTAGACTGTAGGGGTAGTAGTAGCTGGTAGCAGTACTTATTACTTACAAATTTTTCGCTTGGCCCAATCTGATTCTCATGTTTCTGACTATACCTTCTTCTTCTTCTTCTTTCCTGGTCTTACAACTCTGGGTGAGTCTTAGCCGTATCCACTATCGCCCTCCATCTCCTACGGTCTTGTGCTTCCATTTCCCACTGCTGGACTCCAATCCTATACAAATCAGCTTCGACGGTATCCTTCCATCTTTTCCTAGGACGGCCTATTGATCTTCTACCATATGGTCTCTCAAAGAATGCTGTTTTCAATAATCTGTGGTCCCCTGATCTTACTACATGGCCTGCCCATCTTATTCTATTGGCTTTTATACAACGGACTATGTTTTCACTGCCATACAGTGTCACCAATTCAGCATTGTGGCGTCTTCTCCAATTTCCTGTTGTTTCATCTCTTTGGGGACCAAATATCGTTCTAAGAACCTTTCGTTCAAATATGAGTAATTTATTTATTTCCCCTTGATTGAGGGTCCAAGTTTCACTGCCATAAGTAACTACCGGGCGAATAATTGACCTTTACAGAGTTAGTTTGGATTGTCTTTTTAACAGTTTAGATCTCAATAATGTTGTGAGGGAGTATAACGCCCTATTTGCTGCCGCTATTCTCGCTGAGACGTCTTTTTAAACTCGATTGTCGTCTGTGATTACCGCTCCTAGGTACTTGATTTCCTTAATCACTTCGAAGTTGTGTTCATTCAGTGATATATTCTGCCCGATTCGAGGTCTTGGATTCTTTGTTACTACCATGTATTTAGTTTTTTCTATATTTACTCGGAGACCCATATTACCTACTTCTTCCTCGAGTTGTGGAAATACCTCTCGCACGTCTCTTGTTGAATAAGCCACCGTATCGATATCATCAGCAAAGATCAGCACCAGTTTTGAACCTTACTTCGCAAAACCCTCTGTCAGCCCCGACGCAACCCTGCTCATTGTAAGTTCCAAGGCAAAATTGAAAAGCAACGGTGACAGAGGGTCACCTTGTCCGAGTCCTGATGTCACACTGAATGGCGCTGATGTTCTATTTCCTACTCTTACCTGTGCATATGAGTTTGTCACGCATATTTGTGTTCGATCGACTAATTTTCTTGGTTCGCCCATTTCTAGCATTGCTAGCCATAGTTTGCTTCTTTTCACCGAGTCATATGCTTGCTGGAAATCCTCAAAGATTTGGTGGACATCTCGGTTAAATTCCCAGTTTTTTTCCAATATTTGTCTGATCGTAAATATCTGGTCTATTATTGACCTTCCAGCATGAAAACCGCATTGGTAGTCGCCGATAATATCTTCCGCATAAGGCGTCAGTCTGTTTAGTAGAGTAATTGTCAGAGTTTTGTGTGTGTGTGTGTTGTGTTATACCTCTATAATTTCGAAAATGTTCCTTGTTTCCTTTCTTATGTATAGGTATTATGATACTTCCATTCCATTCCTCAGGCATTTTCTGTTGTTCCCATATTTTCAAAATGATTTCATATATTTTTTGATGTAGACTGTTTCCTCCCTTTATACCATCGCTGCCTGGCATTTTGTGATCTTTGAGTGATGCTATAGCATTTTTAACTTCTTGAAGTGGTGATGGCACTCTTATATCTGTGGAATGGAATGTAATGTCCTCTTCCTCTGTCCCATTTTCAATACTTAGTAACTGCTGAAAATATCCTTTCCATAGCTCGACAATTTCTGTTTCCGTCATTATTACCTCTCCTGTTTCTTTTCTCATGGCTTTCGTTTCTCCAACATTTCCACCCAGTCTCACAGTCTTCTCCCCAAAGAATTTCCTTACTTGGTTCATGTTCCTATTTCTGTCTATTTCCTGCATCTGATGCTCCAGGTAGCTCTTCTTCTTGGTTCTAAGTAATCTTCTTGTCTGTGCTCTTATTCTGTGAAATTCTTCTTTGTTCTCCCCAGTGGGGTTTTTTTTAGCATTATCAGTCTTTTCCTAGTTTTTACTTCTAGCATTTCATCGCATTCGTTGTCAAACCACTTTCTTTTTGGGCGTTTCTTCTTTCTACCAATGGTCTCCGTTGCTGCATCTTCTATGACTGTTGCCAATTGCTGCCATGTTTTCTCCAGCTCTATATTATCATCGTTATGTTCTAAACATTGGAATTTGTTACTTATGGCTATTTGATACTCAATTTCTTTATTTGGTGTTTGAAAGGCTTCTACGTCCCATCCTTCCCTTTGCTCATTTTGTTCCCGTTTCTGTGTTGCTATTCTTGTTCTCAACTTGGTTTTAACCAGAAAGTAGTCAGTATCGCTACGTGCATTAATGATGCTACTAGAGTGTCTTGCATCTATAAGAATGTGATCTATTTGGTTACGCGTTCGTCCATCGTTTGACACCCATGTGACTTTGTAAATGCCCTTCCTCTCAAACTGTGTAGACTTCACAATCATGTTATTGGATATTGCAAATTCTGTTAACCGGTGTCCGTTATCGTTTGTTATGTCGTGTTGGCTATGTTTACCTACCACTTCTCTTAGATATTCTTCCTTGCCAATTTTGGCATTACAATTACCCATCACTATTTTTATATCGTGTTTTGGAGTTGCTTTATACTTTCTGACTATACCCGATGTCCATAATTTCTGTCAATGACTCATTTAATACTAGTCATCAAAGCGACGAAACGGTAGAATGAATATCTCATGCAATTATAAATGATTTTAAACTTTGCCACCCTAATATCAGGGCAGGGACTAAAAACTTATAACGCATTGTTGTCATATTTCGTGAGCCTTAAATAGTAATCATCTGATCGCATCTAAAATAGTACGGTGATGCCGACCAACATGTACTTGGTTTCTTATCTCGAAGCTAATGGATGTGGCAACACACATAAATGGAATGCCCATCTTGGATAGACTTGAAAATAAGCGTCCCGACTGGCTTTTCGCATTGTTTGAATATTTTATTGATTTATTATTGATTCATGGATAGATTCTGTGAGTTCACATTCTAATTAATAATTTGGTGTATATATTTGTGATAAACTATGGATGTTAACGAATCTTCAACTACAAAAAAAAAGTCAATTGACGTTAAAAGAACGAATAACGATTAAAAATATTTTTACCATGATATTCAGAAACGAAACTCTGAAGTAACCACTTTGGATTTGGCAAAAATATGTAACACTTTAACGAAAATTTCTTCGCGTGCGGTGTTCAGGGTTTTAAATGGTCATTATAAACAAAACGACCAAAGAAAAGCAAAGCAGACAAGAGGACGGAAAAAATAATCCTGGACTATAATACAAAATACGCAAAGTCCATGGTTTCTTTTTCAAAAATAAAATATTAACATTAAAAAAGATTAGGACAGAAATTAGTAACGACATATCTTTACCTACGAACTTTAAAAGAAATTGATTTTAGATATCTTAAACGGAATCGAAAAAGTTTATTAATTGAGAAGAATAAAATTATTTTATGGCGGCGAAAATTTTTGGAAAAAAGAGAAAAAATTGTATAACATTGACGACATGGCAAGATCTGAAAATTAAAAGTTCGAAGCAGGCATTAGTAGAAGGATTTTCGCAATCCTAGTGGAAAAGGGCGTCGTCTTATAATAACTCATATTGGACATGTGTCTGGTTCCTTAGGTGGCGGCCTTAACGTTTTCGAATGTCGAAAAACAGGGGATCACCATGAAGACATAAACGCCGATATTTTTCAGCGATGGTTTTCTTCGAATTTAAATCTTGTGGAACCCGATTCGGTAATTGTAATGGACAATACCCCCTATCATAGTTGGTGCTAACAAGAAATACCAACTTCTGCGTCCAAAAAGGTGAAGATATGCCAATGGCTCCCCTTAAAAAAACATTGAATTTGACGAAACAATGCTTAAAGTGCAGTTCCTATATTTAGTGAAGGTAAATAAAGAAAAATGTTTCAAATATACTCTGAAAAAACAAATATAACCATGTTGAAACCTCTGCCGTACCATTGTGAATTTAACTCAGTCGAATTAGTATGGGCTCAGATAAAGAGTAAAATGACACTGAAAAACAAAATATTGCAATTAGCAGCTGTCAAAATATTATTGGACGAGGTAATTACTAACGTGACGGCCAGTGATTGAAAAGTGTGTCGATCATGTTAAAAAAGGAGAACAAGGAATTTGGGACTTGGACGTTGAGGCAGTGGATGAATCATTAATAATGACCTCTGACGCTCATAGTTCCTCAGATATGTCTCTTGACAGCAATTCTGTCCATGAATCAGTGTGAAGTAAGTGGCACACGTCATTAAGGAGCTTACAAAAGAAGACTTCCAGCACTGTTTCGAACAATGGAAAATTCGTCTGGAGCATTGTAGGGATAGAAGAGGGGTGTGTATATTGAAAGTGATAATAACTAAATATGTATAAATTTAAAATAAAATGTTTTACAGCAATAGTCTGGTTATTTTGTAGCCACACCTCGTATATTCATTTTGGATCGGCAATTTAAGAGCTTCCTAAACCAAAATATATGTATTAGGTGGGCAAGAAAGTAATTTTGATTTTGTAGTGTGAAAGAAAACTCTTATTTTATACAGGATAAACTTTATATACTTATATATTTTCCATTTTGTTCAGTGACCTTTTGTCGTCGTTCTTGCAACTTCATGATCCGCGCTCGTAGAAATTTTGGTCCCTATTAGCAAAGAACTGAACCAGTTTTAAGGTCATCATCCCTTGTTAAAGTTTTGCATCATTTCCCAACCAAACTCCAATAATTTCCCACGAGTTGCGAAAGACTTTGATGCTTTGCAACATAATAATGGAACACAATCCCTTTGCAGTTTGCCAATTCTGACCGTTTTTTTTTTATGGCTTCATCCAGTTTCATTAGTTGTTGACAGTAAAGTTCTGAATTGATCGTCCGGACTCTTGGATGAAGCTCAAAATACACAAGACCTTTGTAGTTCCACCAAATTAACAGCATGACGTTTTTTGGATGCAATTCAGCTTTAGATCTGGTTTGTACTGGTTCATCGCATTTTACCATAATCGTTTTCAAATGATGTTGCTGTAGATGACCCATTTTTCATTGCTAGTGCTGGCAAATATTGATTTCTTGTGTTAAATGAATCTCTTTCAATTGATGCGGAACCCAAATATCGAGCTTAGTCATCTTTGAGTGAAAAATCTCCAGAACCAAATTTGTAAAACCAGTTCTGACACCTGCGTTCTGTTATGCCATTAACACCATAACCTTTACATACCTCTTTATGAGTCTCAGCAGCTTTCTTTCCTGTACAGGAATAAAAAGGGAAAATAGGCCGGAAATGTTCGTTTCTGCACTTCATGTTAAATCTGACCCTAAACTACCGGCTACAAACAAGATTACGCACAAGTTGCTTTTAAAATAACCTAAATGTGACTGATATCAAATGTCAAAAGGAAAAAAAACACTGACAGAACTCCGCTAAAATAATTACAACGTCCTCTATGTGTGACAATCAAAAACATTTTCTTGCCGATCCGTTTGTTTGTTCGAGTATCATGCAAAAACATTCTAACCAATTTTAATGGGATTGGTGATGCTTAAGGTGAATTATGATTTCGATTGAAATTAATGAAAAGCGCCGTTTAACTATTGATTAACATCGTATTACAATAAACTTAAATAATTGATGTGATTGATTGACTATATTATTAAAATGTTTCTAATAATTTTAATAAAACGCTCGTTTATACTTGTATGTAGTATTATATATTTTTTTATATATAACACTGTAAAATACAATGTGTATTTATTACTAAAAAGATTAATATCATCCCACTCATAAAAAGACGTGCAACTATTTTTATATTTGCATGAAATTTGAACGGCGCTTCATGAATACAAAGTTACATATCATTTTTGTCAGATTTCTTTATTTATATTTTACTACATTTTTCTCTTGACTGGTGCCAGTTTTTATTGCTGGTTTGTCATCTGTAAAATGTAAAACATCTAAAGAATAAAGTTGTAGTCAAAACATGTTGTAGATGAAAACTGATGGAAAATTCATTCGTATTTAATTTCAGTGTTATGTCACCATATGTTTTCATCTCTCTTCGCGCACTAAAATGTATTTTTCTGATGAGTAAAAAATTATGTCCTTAATATGTTAAAATATTTTGAGTATGCGTCCAAAAGTTGGAAAAAATATCGGTGCTTTGTACTTTTTTTTGCATTAAAAGTCGGCATTATTCGTGTTCGCTTTCGGATGTTATCGGCTGGAGGAAAATTTGACAGATACACAGAAATATAAAAAATAAGATTAAAGCAAATAAAACTTAGTAAATATATCACACTTTAGAATAAAATTAGATAAACAACCACAATTGAAAAGAAAAAAATTACATTTTACTTTTAAGTTAAAATACGTGCTGGTGATTTTGATTGATCATCCTTAATTTTTACTAATTGTTAAATTTTGAAGTATGAACCACTCATTTTTATTTCGTAGTGTGTTTAGTGGAAATTCTTAGTGGTAGCATAAAGCACTAAAAAACGAAACACAACAATATAAATTTTATATGAAATTAAAATATTTGAATTCGGCGCCAAATTAAATCCTGACAAAAGATGGTTCACATAAAAAAATTGGGTAATACTTTATTTGTAATTGCTTTATTAAATTGTAAAAAATTAACTTCAAATTCGTAACTTGCAATTCCGAAAACCCCCTAATACCAGTTTTGAAAAAATGTAAATAACGTAAAATTTTCAGCCCATCATATTGAATCCGCCATATTGATTTCGAAAAAATAATTTTAAACCTTAATCAAGTCTTAATCTACAACCTCGAAAAGTCCTCAGTACCAATTTTGGACATAATCCGGAATTATCTGCCATATTGAATTTTTTTATAGCAGTTTTAAATTTGTACCTCCTAGCAACAAATTTTGAATGAAATCGAGAGATGTAAAATTTTTAATCCGCCATGTTGGATCAGCTATATTGAATTTTTTAAAAATAATTTCAGATTCATTATCTACGAACCCGAAAACTCTCCCATAGCAATTCTGAAAAAATCGGACAAAATTAATTTTTTATTTTATTCAAGACAAAATACGTTAAAAAAATCTCATAATATGTGAAAAAAAATAAAAGTTAAGTTTTTTTTATCAAACTTAGGATTTAGAATATCCGTAGAAATACAAATGACTTTTTCTTATGACATTTCCTTATATTTGGGCAAATAATGACTTTTTCGGACGTTTGAAATTTTTAAATGACATTTGTCAATTGAAGGAAATGAGATACGGTAAATATTTTGAATTATATTTTGGTTTATAATTAAGCAAAAACAAACTACAAAACTAATTTTTTCCTCCTAATTCACTAATATGGTCTAAATTTTAAACCGGTCCAAGTTGACACTAGAGAGTTAAAACTGCCAAATGCAACGATAAGCCATCAAGGTTTGGACCCTAAAAATACAAGAATAAGAAAATAATTATATTTTTGTTAACGTGCTGACCAAAATTTTACTGCTGGATTCACTAACATTTAATTTTAAACTTTCCTAAATTGACAGCAGAGACCTTAAAGTGGCAAGAGCAACAATAAGTCAAGCAAATTTTAAACCATAAAAGAACAAACATAAAAAAATAATTTTCTTTCATTACTAAAACGCCAAAATGGTGAATTTTGTTTACTTTCGGTATACAACTATTTCCCTTACATATTTCAAAGCTTTAACGCTAGGTACTTATCAATAAGATCCATATATAAGCATTTATTTGTTGACATATGTCATAACAATGGTGACTCTATCATAAGCAAAACAAAACTGCAAAATTTTATTGATTTTCGAAACATGGGTAAGATAGCATAATGTGGATATAACCACTGCTATTGCATCTCACACGGAGGAATCCGTGAAAGCCGCATAAACATATATACGCCATCCGGCGGGAGGTCGGCGAAGCCGCGTTCAGTGATGCATGCTTCCTTCCGATCTGTCCTTTGCACAGACAGGTGCATGTCGGTACCCTGATGAGTCTAATGAGAGACGAAACATGTGCCTCTGCCGTACCACTGTAGCGGAGGGGGTTAGTTTTTTAACTTTCTTCTCAGTGTGGTGGTACAGGTAGGCCACCATCTCGATGGTGGTGAAACAGGATGAATTCTGTTTTTCAGCAATTTATTCAAACTGTGCATCCTCTAACATGGGAAGGATATGATGGAGCGAAGTTTGCATTCACTGTTCGCATTTTACTTCATATATATATATATATATATATATATATATATATATATATATATATATATATATATATATATATATATATATATATATATATTATTTTTGAGAATGTACGCCTTCTGAGGGTTAAAGCCAGAGGCTTTGTTGGTCTTACTACGTCACTGGTAACAGTAATTTCAAGGGTGAAATAAGAGATTAGAATTTTTTTCGTTTCCAAGCATATTGTACTGAGTATCACATTAAAGTCAACAAAATGAGACTAAAAAAAATTCTAATAACCCCTGAATCTCGTAAAATAATAGCAAGAAAAGAGGGAAAAAAATCATATAGAGAAGTCACAAAACAGTTTTTAAGGACAAACCAGCATTTAAAAGTCTAACGCATTTTACTTTATAACAAATTCTCAGAAGTCACAATTTATTGGATATATTTAAAAAATAGTGTAAATTTTTGGTATCGAATATCTATGGCAGCAGTTCGATTCCCATAATTAAATAATAGTCAAAATAAATCAAATTTATTTAATTAACTTATCCTTTCTCTCTTCAGTGCATTTTTCTAATAAATAAAAATTCTTTTCTCGTTACCTGCCTCGAATGTGTATTAGTATGTTGAACTGTATTGTTTGTTTCTTTAATATATTTTTACCATGCCAACATTTATCTTATAACCTATTGAAGATAGCTCCCCACGCAACTTACACACTCCAGCTAATAATAGCCGGATAACATTTACAGTTAAAGCCAAGTTAAACTGAGGTACTGCTGCAGTTCAATGCAGAATAGCAGACTTAGTAGCAGCAACAAAGGTTAAGAGAGTATGTAAAGTTCAACGTACCATTTATCATAACTTATTCAACCGTGGTTAATTGGAGTTAACCTTCTGGGTCAATGACGTTTTCATGTAATACTTTTATAACTCTTATAGCTCACACAACGGCGACAACATGGAAAGCCAATTTAGGCAACGGACAAATATACGTTATAGGTGACAAAATTTACGTTGCTGACATATATGGTTCCTCGTCTTAACTTTTAAACCAGACAGAATAGCGGTACCATTTAAAAACTAGGTTAAAAGATATCGCTTATGCTACCTCGAAAATGAGAAATGAAGCTTTTCCTGTCTGCCACAATTTAATATTTTTTGGACCAAGTTTATTATAGAGCGGCAATTTGCAAAAATATTATAAAATTTATATCACAAATAAAAGCAGAATAATGACGGCGTAATGTATTAGCCTCCCAACTAACTCCTCTTCTCTCGCTTTCTCTATTCTTGGGTAGCTGGGCACAAGAATATCAACTGTTTCGGGTATACCACGTAAACCGTCGGAAAGGCACTTATGCACCCCCGGGGGACCGAAGGACTAATTACACTGGCCTACAAACTCAAACTTTTTGTGTCCCTTTTAAATAAATGCAATATTTTTATATTAATTTGAGGTCACTGAATACCAACATATCGTAGGATGAAAAAGTATGGCTTTAAGTAAAAGGTCAAAGAACATTATTTGAAAAAAGAAACTTTGATTTATTTATTTTTTTTTTAATTTTTAAATGATATTGATATTTTAGAAAAACGAATAAAAATATTGTAAACTTATTTACTTAATTATTTGAATGGTAATAAGTTATCAAAGTGGATTAAGTAATAATATTAATTTCCATTCTTTGAAAAATCCAGTGTCTGACTCAGCTAGCTCTTATTATAGTAGCAATTATAAATCGGCAAGATAAAGGCACTTATATGCACCCCCGGGGGACCGAAGGACTAATTACACTGGCCTACAAACTCCAACTTTTTGTGTACCTTTTAAATAAATGCAATATTTTTATATTAATTTGGGGTCACTGAATACCAACATATCGCTAGTATGAAAAACTATGACTTGTAAGTAGAGAGTCAAAGAACATTATTTGAAAAAAGAAACTTTGATTTATTTTTTTTTTTTAATTTTTAAATGATATTGATATTTTAGAAAAACGAACAAAAATATTGTAAACTTATTGACTTAATTATTTGAATGGTAATAAGTTATCAAAGTGGATTAAGTAATAATATTAATTTCCATTCTTTGAAAAATCCAGTGTCTGACTCAACTAGCTCTTATTATAGTAGCAATTATAAATCGGCAAGATAAAGGCACTTATATGCACCCCCGGGGGACCGAAGAGCTAATTACACTGGCCTACAAACTCCAACTTTTTGTGTACCTTTTAAATAAATGCAATATTTTTATATTAATTTGGGGTCACTGAATACCAACATATCGTAGTATGAAAAACTATGACTTTAGGTAAAATGTCAAAGAACATTATTTGAAAAAAGAAATTTTGATTTATTTTTTTTTTTTAATTTTTAAATGATATTGATATTTTAGAAAAACGAATAAAAATATTGTAAACTTATTTACTTAATTATTTGAATGGTAATAAGTTATCAAAGTGGATTAAGTAATAATATTAATTTCCATTCTTTGAAAAATCCAGTGTCTGACTCAGCTAGCTCTTATTATAGTAGCAATTATAAATCGGCAAGATAAAGGCACTTATATGCACCCCCGGGGGACCGAAGGGCTAATTACACTGGCCTACAAACTCTAACTTTTTGTGTATCTTTTAAATAAATGCAATAGTTTTATATTAATTTGGGGTCACTGAATACCAACATATCGTAGTATGAAAAACTATGACTTTAGGTAAAATGCCAAAGAACATTATTTGAAAAAAGAAATTTTGATTTATTTTTTTTTAAATTTTTAAATGATACTGATATTTTAGAAAAACGAACAAAAATATTGTAAACTTATTTACTTAATTATTTGAATGGTAATAAGTTATCAAAGTGGATTAAGTAATAATATTAATTTCCATTCTTTGAAAAATCCAGTGTCTGACTCAGCTAGCTCTTATTATAGTAGCAATTATAAATCGGCAAGATAAAGGCACTTATATGCACCCCCGGGGGACCGAAGGGCTAATTACACTGGCCTACAAACTCTAACTTTTTGTGTATCTTTTAAATAAATGCAATATTTTTATATTAATTTGGGGTCACTGAATACCAACATATCGTAGTATGAAAAACTATGACTTTAGGTAAAATGTCAAAGAACATTATTTGAAAAAAGAAATTTTGATTTATTTTTTTTTAATTTTTAAATGATATTGATATTTTAGAAAAACGAACAAAAATATTGTAAACTTATTTACTTAATTATTTGAGTGGTAATAAGTTATCAAAGTGGATTAAGTAATAATATTAATTTCCATTCTTTGAAAAATCCAGTGTCTGACTCAGCTAGCTCTTATTATAGTAGCAATTATAAATCGGCAAGATAAAGGCACTTATATGCATCCCCGGGGGACCGAAGGACTAATTACACTGGCCTACAAACTCCAACTTTTTGTGTACCTTTTAAATAAATGCAATATTTTTATATTAATTTGGGGTCACTGAATACCAACATATCGCTAGTATGAAAAACTATGACTTTAAGTAAAATGTCAAAGAACATTATTTGAAAAAAGAAACATTGATTTATTATTTTTTTTTTATTTTTAAATAATATTGATATTTTAGAAAAACGAACAAAAATATTTTAAACTAATTTACTTACTTATTTGAATGGTAATAAGTTATCAAAGTGGATTAAGTAATAATGTTAATTTTCATTCTTTGAAAAATCCAGTGTGTGAATCAGCTAGCTCTTATTATAGTAGCAATTATAAATCGGCAAGATTTTAATAATATACTTGCTGCAAAATGCAAGGCAACCCTTCGTAAAGTTTCTTATACCAAAAGATCAAATTGAAAGCGCCATCTATAGTTTAAAACTGATAACTATTTACTCCATAAAGGCTTAATCTCTACATATAAACTCTTGCTAAGTATCCAAATAAAACTCGAGATACATGTACTCAATTGTGAAATGTAATGAAAAAAATATATGACATCTGTAGCAGAAAAACTGCATAGTAAAAGTTACACTTTTCGTCAGTAAAAATTGCAATTTCCATAACTTAATGTATGTTGTTAATTAACAATTAAAATTGGTTTGTAGCAAATTTACTAAAGTAAAAGGCGTTATTTTACAAATTGAAACAATTTGATTACTTATCTGTTCGAAGATACTCGTTCTGTGAGTACAGTTACCAAAAGATGGTCTCGAGCAAAATGAATTAGCATGAAAACAGCATAATTCCAAATGGACGTTTTAATCTTTCTATGAACCCCTCGTAGAATTATGCAGCTATCTATCTATCTATGAAATTCAACTTTTTTCTGATAAAGTAGAATTTTTTTTTCAAAAAGTAGCTCATATTTTTATTTAATTTTTTCTTGAGTAGTTTTGTACTTTACTAGGTAAAAAGAATTTTTTTATAAGGAATTATAAGCCAATTTCTTTAATTTTGTACCATTTAAATAAACAAAAAATTGGGCGAATATTGTTAATTGGTTTTTTACTTTGATAAAATTTAATTTTATGTCTTTTTTTTCAGGTAAGTTACTCTATTCGTTTTGTCATGTTCTGGTTAACTGCAGGCTGTTAACAACCACCGAAAACTTGGTAATGTATAATCATAAAACATAACATAAAATGTAGATATTTGTATCATTTTTTTTTAAATAACAAAGTGACTAGATTTAGAAACTTGATTTATAAGTGAATTTTTACTTTTTTATGGTTGTAAGTGAATTTAAATTATATTAAAAAAAAATCGTTTGAACCTATTGTTTAAAATCTCTTTATTCAGATTGTATTATTTAATACTTTGTTGTCAACTTTATAACTTTGATTTTTTTTTTAATTTTTACAAACAGTTTTTTCATTTAAAAATATTTTAATTAAAAAAATCATTGTAACACAACAAACAAAAAAATTGAAAAGTTACATCATTTGGTAAATAATTTCTTACAAATTTTCATTAAATATACTATATAGGTTTTAAAATTCATATTTATAAACTAATAGTAGTAAAATATAGATTTTTTTATAAACCGAAAAAATATTCAAAATTTTTATTCTTTGTGAATATAAAATCAAGATGTTTATGAAACTATGCATAGTTCTTTAACAACATTTAGAGATTCCACAATGCTAACTACGTTATGGTTTTAAATTATTTGGCTTTCATCACTAATGTTTTATGACTAGAAATAGCCTTGTGTATTACCACGTGGTCCTCTACAAATATATAAATAACCACCAGAACTAAACATACTGAAACTAAAACTATAAAGGCCTGTTCATATATTTTTTTGCGGTCTGAAATAGATAATATGAAATAAAAATCTCTTAAATACTAGATTAAGTAGCATGTTACTTTGTCATTTTACAATATATTGTAAAGGATCAATAAAAACAAAATATACTCTCTTAAACATCACCTTTTTATCATTAAAAATTTACGTGATCGCAGTTTTCTTACACGTTACATTATTGAATGCAGGGCCTGAAAACTACGGATTTACATTATTTTACTGGATTTTTTTAACTCCCATTTTTTCTACTAGTGTCTAGGTACTAAAGGCAGAACATCGAATAACGGGAAATTTCGTTGTTTGATCATTGAGAAGGTTTATTGTACTGCAAAAACTAAATATTGTTCGCATCTGGGAAATTATGGCTTGTTTTTATGAAAGACTGAGAATGAGAAAATTATATTTTTTCAATAAAAATTCAGTTTTCTGTTCTTTAAGCCTTGTTTGGAAATTTCTTCCCGTTTGTCCCATGTAACAGCTATTGTAATCAGAAGGATTTAGTCTATAAACTCCTTATTTTTGTAGACAGGAAATTTTATCTATAGCATTAAATATGTGTGACAGTTTTTGTGACAATTTGATTGCTATTTTATCTTCTTTTTTTTGTTAGAAGATTAGCTATTTTATCTGAAATAGTTCCAAATACGTAAGGGTGATATATTTAGCGTTTTTTTATAGTTTTGTAAAGGTGATATCTAAAAAATATAATTTATTATCTATCTCTTTTTCTATTTTCAATCACATCAATAGTATACACCCCTAAATAAAATTCATAATGAAACGGGGCATATAACGATGATCCCAATTTATAGATAAATTAATTTATTATATGTATTTTGAAGTATTTTTGAATTGTATGCAATCTTTGGGCTCCATTCTGGGTTTGAAACTGGTGAAATTAGAATTATATAGCATCATGATATCTTTGTTGCCTTCATGACTTTCAGTTTGACTCTAGTTTAATTATTTTTTTGTGTATGTTCGATTACAATATTTAGGCACTTGAAAGTGAGTCGAAAGCTAGTTCCTGACGACATCGCGGAAGGTTTCTGCATTCGGCCTACCTATAGGTGCAGTGGCGTCCTGAATAACCCACCCCTACTCCTCGGCGCAGGGGTTAGCTCGGCATTTTTGCTCGCTGGTGCTGCTTCTAGCCTTCAACTATACTCTGATGATTTAGTGTTATAAATTAATTTTTCTTCTCGCTTAATTTTGAGGAGTTACGCCCTTAAATACCATTTTAACAATATTTGTATTCAGAACTCTCTAAAATATAAATATTGATCCTGATTAGCGACTAAAATTAAGATATCACCATTACAAAACTAAATAATAGTTTTTCTTTCGACATTTACGAAAAACCTACATACTTTCTCTGACTCTACTATCCTGCGACACTCAATATACCCTGTATCTCATAAAATTGTCGCATGCAAGTCTAGCATTGATAATCGCAGACACAGACAAGAAAAAGGAACTTATTACAATAAAATAAATCACATTTAACAATTATTATATTGAAGTGCAAATTAACAATTTAATAAATAAAAAATCAATAAAGGGTACACTCAATCAAATGTACCCATTCCACATAAATAACAATACCGCTAAATACACCACTCTTACATATTTTGGACCAATTTTAGATAACATAGCTAATGTTCTAACTAACAAGAAAAAATCACATTCAAATCGTCACAAAAACACATGTTTATAATGACAAAGGCAAAATTTCCGACAAAAGTCGGGAATTTAAAGACTAAAATTTCGGGTTGTAACAGCTGTAATATCGGACAAACGGGAAGAAATTTCCAAACAAGATTTAAGAAATACATACATTTTATTTAAAAAACATAATCCAGATTTCGCTAGCATTTCACAGAAACTAGCTATAGTTTTCCAGATGCTAACAATATTCAAATTTTACAAAAAGCTTAATATCTTAGAGGCCATAGAAAGTTATAAGTGCAATAAAATCCGTACAAATATCCTTCTTAACAATCAAACAGGCCTACGAAATTCCCCGCTGTTCGATGTTCTGCTTTTAGAACCCAGAAAGTGTCGTTGAGCGAGCCAAAAAAGTTCTATAAAATAATGTATATCCGTAAAATTTCTTGTTTAATAATACTCCTTACCAGTTAAGGCACCCCTATTCATAATTATTCATAATAATACTCATAATAAAAAAACCTTTTTAAGTTCTAATTATAAAGAAAATTTTTGTAAAATGCTATTACTATAAATGAGATTACTATATTAAGAACTAAACTTATTTAATATTTAAATACATCCATCAGTTGTAATTTTTCTGTTTATTTTTTTTTCACTCAAGCACTAAATCATAATATTTTAACTATATAAGTCGTATATCATCATTTTAATTTTAAAATTTATTCATATCTCTTAACAATCAATATTTTCAATAAAATTGAATTCTATCATCAAATTAATTTTAGTGTTCTTTACATGTGTAATGTGTAGGATTTTTTAATTCAATATAGGTAATTTGCTTACAAATTTTCTTTTTATAGGATATATTGTAATAAAAAATAAACCGATTACTGTCAATAAAAGTGTTGTTTATTGTGATTTTAATCAAAATAAAGCGATTATAGAAATATATGAAATATCGTGTGTCTTTGTAGGCCGAATAACATTCGTTCATTCACAGCTTTATTAGTAATCGACGAAACTGTACCAATATGTCAAATAAAACTAAAATTTTTCTTTTTGTATATTTTGGAAGTTATTTAAATTTATTTTCAATGAGTGGATTAAACTTACTTACGTTCTTAGGAATGGTATTCTTTTGATACAGTTATCAGTGATCACAGTCACAAAACTGGACATCTGAAATCCTGTTAACTGCATATTTGTTCAAATGATCAGGTTCATTTAAAATGTATAAAAGTAAATAGGAATGGCTTCATAACGAACTGAAATTGAGGCGGCTTTAAAACTTATTTTAAATCTACCCTTTTATTTCAGTGACTTAAATCTGGCTTGAAAATTAATTTCAAACTCTTTCAAACCAGTTATTTCGCATTCGTGTGTACCTTACCTAAATAAATACTACTTCTACAATATTTTGAAAAATTTGTATCACATGCAGTAAATAACCTGAACTTAAAATAACAACAGCTTTCTTTTTTCCCAATCTTCGCTTTGATGGCTTTGCCGCTAAGGCAGTTCACCAGCTCGGCCCACGTTCGCTATTTATTTAGAGCCAGAGCGACCCTTCTGGATAAATTACACAGACTCCGGTTTGTGGACCTATCCCTGGGGACTCTCGGATAATCTGGTCTGAACTCCCGAAAAGCTCCTACTTTTACACTGCACAATAATTTAAATTATTGACCAAAATAGGTATACGTTTTTGATATGACGAAATTTAAAGTTTAAGTTGCAATGCATATCCTACCGAGTTGAGAGCTCGTCACATGCATATCTTTCTCTTTACTACACAAAGTGCGATTTGTGGGGCAAAATTCATACTCCTCTCTATAGAGCACGAAACTGTGTACATTAAGACTTCCCTTGTAAAGAGCATTCCCCTCTTACACCGCACAGACAGCCTAGAATCCATTTTCATTCTCAAAGATTCAAACCACATTTTTGTTTACTTTTCGCGAGAACTCGTCCTCGTGACGACGTAGGGAAATTGAATAGCTTCCTTAGTCTTCATAATATAAATAAATATTTGGTTCATAACCTTAACCTAAAAAACCTCCGAAATATCAAAATAGTATGTTCTCACGACCACCGATCTGAAGTTGGTAATAATTTCATCCATCTTAAACTGTTTATATCGCATTTTGAAGTCATTTTAGTAAAGTCATCCCTTAACTTGAGTTATTCAAGTCACTTTCAAGCGTTTATTTCGCTTTTTCCAAGTCGTTTGATATATAAGTAACCTGGTAAGTTTACAGTATAATAAGAATAAGAAAGAAAACTGACGTTCCTACGAGAAAAGTTAACATTTTTTTTTTTGGAAAAACTACGAGCGACCGCCAATTCATTGCAACTTGTATTGTACGATTCTAAGACAGGAAGTATGCAAAAATTAGCTCACTGTTTTTAGAAGTATTCGGAAGTGTCTCAGAACTAATGCTGTGTAGTGGGTTTAAGGACGAAGGGGGTGAGCAGATTTGAGGGACACTTGCGATATCAAATATTTTGAATTTTTGTGCTACTGATTTTTTTTTTGTTAAAATTGGTTTTTCGATTTTTCAATTGCTCGTTTAAGTTCTGATTATGTTAAGAAAAAAGCAAAAGTTTGATAGCTGAAGATTTTACTCATCAAAACTTTATAGTAGCTAATAAAATAATTCACAACAGCCAAATTATCATGGAAAATGAGCTTTAGAACTTTGAAAGTCACTATACTGTTTAAAAAAAAAACATTTAATTCTATAACTAAATTTAATTAAATTTTAATGGATGCCTCTAGACTAGACAGAGGCTAAAAGAACAAAATATTTAGTGACAGTGACATCATTGGTTTCTTCCGCTCGAAACACCACTGACTAGAAATGATGAAAGTTGTTGCTAAAATTGTCCTTACCAGGCACCTGCTGGTGATGCATTTTACTATAAATAAAATATTCTTGATCTATTAATATATATTTCATGCTTAGTGTATTATTAAACTTATAAGGACAGATTGTGTTTACAAATTCATATATTTATCTACCAAAACCTCATTTACTGATATAGAACGGAAAAGCGTGTCTCCGTAGTTAATATAGTTCTGTAATTAGAATTCCAAAATAAATATAAAAGACTAAAATATCCCCAGCAGAGAAGCTAAGATTAGATGATGCAAAGAGACCAAATATCAATCTTCAGTCTGCAGTTTTTCTTTATTTGTCGGTCAATTAAAGTTAGTTATGTTCTTTGTTTATTTTGAGACAGTATTTTGAGAAATAATAGAAAAATTATTTAATTAAGATAAGAATTTCTTAAGTGTATAAATAAGTATTGAATGATTAAAAATAACAAATAAATTTCTATAAAAATTGAACCTACTTTTAAAAAAGCGTTAAATAGTGAAAAATAATGTAAATATAGCAGAATATGATTCACTTAAAAAAATGAAAAATAATTTATTTGAAATCGTAGCTTGTGTGTATCTCGAGTTAGTAGTTATTTGTTCCATTTAGTAATATTTCGGCGGTGATTTCCAGATTTCCATTAATTTTATGTAAAAATTGATGTTATTTTTCGCTTTTTAAGGTTTTTTTTTGAAGTCTATAAAAACTTTTTTGATTTTTAGTTTTCAACTGAGTTGAGTTTCTAAGGTCGCAAAAAAGTACCCATTTTATCCAAAGTTGTAGAGCACACTAAACCAAACTACAAAAAAATCTTTGATTCTGAGAATATCTCCAAATATCACTTTTGAATGAAATTGTACTAGACAAATATTTAGCCTGCTGTAATAAATCCACAATCTTGAATTTTAAGATTTTAAGAACCTAGGCTCTCAAAAACTTCTAATGCTGCATGTAAATTTTTTAGTCCGATATATTTTATTCTGCATATTGAATTTAAATTCTTTCTCAGCCCATTGACGTCCACTCCTGGACATAAGCCTCTCCGATGGTCCTAAACTGGGATCTGTCCCTCGCCTTCTGGAGCCAGTCTTTTCTACCAAACTGTCTTATATCATCTACCCATCTGCGTTGTGGCCTACCACGATTTCAGTTCGTTTCTCGTGGTCGCCATTGCAGTAATTTACTCGTCCACCTATCGGGCTGTTGCCTAGCTATGTGCCACGCCCGTTGCCACTTTAGTCGTGATATGCGTTCAATGACGTCAACTACTTTGGTTTTTGATCTTATTACTTGATTTCGTATTTTATCCCGTAACGAGATTCCTAACATTTGTCTCTCCATGGAGCGTTGAGTGATCCGTAATATACGCCTCAAGAAATCCCTAATATCAATTTGGACAAAATCGAAAAAATGTAAAATTTTTAGTCTCCCATATTGCATCTGCCATATTAAATTATAAGAAATTAACTTTAGATTCGTAATCTACGATTTCCAATGCCAATACCAATTTTGAAAAAATGTGAATAACGTAAAACTTTAAACCTATCATATTATATCCGATATATTGGATTTCTAATCTTAATCTACACCCTCGAAAATCCCCCAGTAACAAAGTTCGATATAATCTGGAAATATAAAATTTTTAGACCATGTTACACCTGCTATATTGCATTTTTAAAACAATTTTAAACTGGTTGCATACATTCTGGAAACCACACAGTACCATTTTTATGCAAAAATGAGAGTTGTAAAATTTTCAGTCCGCCATATTGCATCTGCCAAAATTGATTTTTTACTTACAGTAATTTTAAATTCGTAATTTACACCTTCAAAAAAACCCTTTAGCAATTTTGGACCAAATTGAAAGATGAAAAATTTTTAGTCCGCCATATTGAATTTTTTAAAAATAATTTTAATTTCATAATTTACACCATTCCAAAACCTCCCTGTATCAATTTTATACAAAATTGAGAGCTGTAAAATTTTTAGTCCGCGATATTGAATTTTTAAAAAATAATTTTAGATTCGTTATGTACGACCCCGAAAACTCCCCCGTACAAATTTTGGCCAAAAGCGGACGAAATTTATTTTGTTTTCCGTTATATTATCAGCACCATAATGAATTTGAATTATCACCACCATTTTGAATCATGAACCAATTTCGGCCCGAACATAATGCAAATAACTTCATTAAAATCACTGATGCCATTCCAGAACAGTCGACGGACACACTTAAAAAAATACATAGTGGTTGAATTTACAACCTCCTTCTTTTAGAAGTCTATTAAAAATTATAATTAAGATCAAAAGTTCTTTAGTGTAGACCACTTAACTAGTCAGTTAAAATTTCTAGCTCACATATTAAATTGTAGACAATTTCTAGAGTAGATGCAGATCTCAGAAAATCTTTGGCACACACCGCTTGTAGGATATTGTTGCAATTCACATTAACCCTGAACGGCTTACAGACTTTCGACCACTAAAATCCTGGATGCTTCGTCCTGACATCGACGGTGGATTCATCAGAAGGTCTGCCGGTTCCTTCCCCAGACACCCTTTGACATACTTTCTATAATGTCATTTAATCTTCTTGGCGTCGGAAACTATCGGTGAGATATTCCTCAGGTGGTTGTTTCTATATCACCGTTACATTGCCCCCCCCCCCCTCCAAACTCTGACTCTCAATCAACCCTTTGTAATCTCGAATTATATAGAGAGCAGGGTGCCTGGGAAACCGTAGAAACTGCCCCTTTGGTAGTCTTTCGGGTCCCAGTACTAGAACCAGCACTACAATGTGAGCAACCCTGTGCCGCCTACTCAAGTTTCAGGGCGTGTAGAATATTTGGGAAATCTATAATTAATAAAAATAAATTGTCATTTATTGTAACACCTGAATTTCAGATGTATCCCAACTGAAGTTGGCACCCCGCTACATACAATTCTTTAGTTAACACGCTATTACCATTATAGTATTTTATTTGGATGGTTGCTATGTTTAAAATTTCCATAAAACTGAAAACTTGCCAAACAAAGGCGATAATGTTTTCTAGAATTTGAGATTCAAATGTATACGAATTGAAACTCCCCTAATAAGTAAACAAGCTATCAATTTTTTTTTACATTTATTTTTTTGACATGTTTTTATTTAAACAGCAAATAAAATAAATCTTTCAATTTCATTTTATGTCCTCATTACTTCTAATTTTATCTGTTTGGGACCACCAGCAGATAAAATTAACAAAGGCGCGATATAATTTATTTAAACCCAATTAAACTCGTTTTATTTAGTTGACTGTACGCATGCCATATAAATTCATTTCATACAATGAAATAAATCATACATTACCTAATTTAGGCTCTATTGTTCGAGTCCTATAAATTTTGAGGGTTGAATACGACCCTGAAATAATAGAACCTCTTAACACCGGGAGATTAGATTTTTAAGCCTGTTATGTTCCAACTTTAAGCTGACCGTAGACGTTGCTTTTTGTCTTTTTTCTCTCGAATAATTGTTCAAATTGCAGTAGTGTAATTTTAACAACGACAACTCTGAAAATAGAATGGGATTTTCACACTTCACAGATATATATTGTGAACTGCTTATTGCAGGTAATTTTGCTGTAAAGTTTATTTTTGTGTTTAAATATGATGATAGACCTAATAAACATTACAATTTTAAATTGCGGAAAAAACCAAAAAATATATTCGGGAAAAAACAGTTTGCAAAATTAGTACATCAACGGAAAAACCAACATACGTGAGAATCCTATTTCAAAATTTATTTTCCGATTATCGATATGAAACCGATGTTTTTAACTCCGACGGACCGAAAAATGAATTAGTGAAAACGTTTGGACAAACAAAATGTGATAAAATTCCCGTCAATTTTTTTTTTTGAAGTTATCAACGAAAACAACCTAAACATCCTATTGGATTGATCTCTGTAATAAAATTTACGATACTGGTCAGATTCCCTTGGTTTGATTAAAGTTAAGATTTACAACACTTCCTGTAAAATTAAATGCCAACTATTGGAGTGAATAACGAAGAACAAGTTTCATAAGTCATATGTGAAAAGTATTTCTCAGAATTATTGATGCCAAAAAACAAAGAAAATTCAATTGGAATCAAACGGGGTTAGGTAGGCCTGCATTTTCTTACTTTTGTTGTTCAATCTATATTCTGCATATATTTTTGGGAAGGCGTTAGCACTATATGCGAATGATAATTTTCTGATCGCCGATAAATCTTAGGACCTACAAATTAATGCTATATAGGATAGCTAGAGTTAGCTATCAATTTGGACTTAATATCAGCGGGAGGAACAATATAAATATATGGTAATTAGTAAGAAAAGTATTCAAAATATTGACTTAAAAATAGCTTTTGTATCCTTGGAAAAAATATATCTCTTTTTTAAGTTGCTCATTAAATGATAAATGGCTGTAGAAATTAAAGTTCCAATTGAAATAGCAAGGTCGCCATTATAGATAAAATATTTATTAGATCTGCAAACTTTAATTTCAAAAATGGCAATTTTACGATGTTAAAATGTTACAAAATGTTCAATTGATCATCGACAGGAGCGAACTTTAGAAATCTATTGGCTCTTGTTTTAGTAAGAAGTAAACATACATTTCGTGGGGCTCAATATATATATATATATATATATATATATATATATATATATATATATATATATATATATATATATATATATATATATAAAATAGAATAAAATATTGGCGAAGCGGACGTGAAAATTTGTCATTCTACATGATTCTCGTGTTAAAAAGTGCGGAGCACTCCAAAATATGGAAAAACTCCGGGTCCGACAGATGGCGACAGCGCTGTTTCGTCCTAATATGGGACTCGTCAGGCCACCGCAGTCGGTACAAACAATCATCTCGCCTTTGCACCCAGATTAACAAAGTTTGTAAAAGAACCGTCATATGGTGGCGCGACGGTGAATTAAAACAGAAATATGTAAAATCGAGTACACGAAACGCGCTGCCCAAAGGATAAGCGGTAGGCTTGCTTGCCAGTACCGAAAAATGCGACCCCTATCCTTTGGGCAGCGCGTTTCGTGTACTCGATTTTACATATTTCTGTTTTAATTCACCGTCGCGCCACCATATGACGGTTCTTTTACAAACTTTGTTAATCTGTGTGGTTCTTGTGTTATCAAGTGGACCATCGAGATGTCGCCTTTGTCGTCTTATTTGCTGTGTTTTGATTATAAATTCAGCTTTGTACTATGCAAAGGCGAGGTGATGGTTTGTACCGACTGCGGTGGCCTGACGAGTCCCATATTAGGACGAAACAGTGCTGTCGCCATCTGTCTAACACGAGAATCATGTAGATTGACAAATTTTCACGCCCGCTTCGCCAATATTTTATTCTATTTTATTTTAAATTACACGGACAAAAACTTATCTACTTATTTATATATATATATATATATATATATATATATATATATATATATTATATATATATATATATATATATATTATATATATATATATAAGATAAATTTCTCTGAGGACTCCAAGACAACGGAGATGCTGCGGTCCAGAAAATAACGACAGCTCTATTTCGTCCTGATCAGGCCATTTCACCTGGTACAATCCATCATTTCGCAGTTATTCCTTATCTACAAATCGCGAAAACAGTCGATACGATGCTAGCAGCGACATTTTAACGAATTACTCATTACCACAAGAGCAACATCCACTAATAACGTTATATAAAACCGCCATGTGGTGGCGCAATACCAAAAGGTAAAAATCGCATTTCTGCACTGGCATCCAAACGAACCGCGGACTTTCGCAGTCTGGGATCGCATTATTTTGCGGACACGGAGTCTTGAAGTTCTCCGCACTTTTTAATACTAGAGTAATTATACGAACGTTAATTTACCTTATTTTATATTTTTGTTAGTTTAAATAACACGCAGCGCCCTCACAGGGAGATCGTGAAGCGGTCCATACTTTGACTGCAAAAGCCCTAGGTTAGTTGGGATTCCAGTACCGAAATACGACATCTATCCGGTGCTGCATACTTCTTGTATTGATGTTGTCACGCCACAACATATCGGTTTTACCCTTCGAACATACCCCTGTAGAAGTAGCATAACGTCAGAACTAGGACCCGGTTGTTTGAACGCTGAATAACGTAATAATATTTTTATTTATATTTCAAAAAGTGTTGATAAACAGTAGATATTTAATTTCTTGGTACAGACATGCCGATTTTATGCTATCCTTTTCTAATTACATTATTTAAACGAGTATCATCGGTACGTCCTTCGAACATACCCCTGGGTACGTCAATTCTGAAAACAAAGTATGAATATATGGTTGCCTAAATTTTTATTATTGTTATGACAAGATAAGTAAATATGTTTATGTCTGTCAAACATCAAAAAAGCGTCTCCCCCACCGACCATAAATAGCCTTCAGACAAATCTATTGTTGTTTATATCTAGAGTATGATCGAAGGTTTTACCTAACGTTGTTAGTGGGTGTTGCTCTTGTGTTATTGAGTGATCCGTCAAGATGTCCCTATTCGTGTCGTGTATGCTGTTTTCTAGGTTTCAAAATAGTAGATAGGATACGACTCACACGAAATCATAAATTGTACCAGATGGAATATCCTGATGAGTCTCAATTACAAGGAAACAGCACTGTCATTATTTTCCAGACTCGGAGCTCCTTCATTGTTTCAAAGTTTTCCGCACTTTTTGATACGAGAGTAATGTTGAAAATCATGGTTCTTGGAAATATTATCCGACGTTTCGCATACGATTACACGAGGCATATTGAGGGATTTTTCCTCCAGGAGATTAAAATAATCTGAGAAGGACTCAGTACATTTATATATATATATATATATATATATATATATATATATATATATATATATATATATATATATACTATTCAACGTTCTCAAACAAAATGATGTGCCTCAAAGTACATAATTAAAATGTCATTTTGCCGTTATTAAAAATGAAGTAAGCTGAAAAAATAAAACGGTCTGTTAATCTCTACTTTAGACCGAGTCGTAAGCAAAAGGAAACGTTTGTGGTTAGCTTTAGTTGTAATATAGGAAACAGAAAAGCCGTAAAACACTGGGTATACATTGTTTATGTGCCCTTTGTTTAGATTTCGGTTTAGGTTTTCTGCCTATTGCTTTTAGAAGAATAAAAACTCTTTTGTTTTAATGGCTGGTGGTTATTAAAGTCCAGATCCGGTCTAACGTCTTCGAGCTCAGCACTGCCTAACTGATAGGTTTCAAAATGTAGATTTTCATATATAGATAGATAGATAGATAGATAGATAGATAAGTCTTTATTTATTCCAGTAAGTATTACTTACACAAAACCCATAAGGGCATGGAACAATGTCAAAAAAATATCATTACTGTAATAAACATCATAATAAAAATTATAGTTCATTCTCAGCTATAGATAAAAAAAGAAAAAAAATGAAAAAGAAAAAACCTCAACAATAATTATACAGTTTTAAATATCTTTCTTGAACATTTCTATCAAGTTAATGTAATAAAAACAAAACAACTCAAACTTAAGATAAAGGGCAATATTATAATTGAGACAAAAATTAAATAACAAGTACACTTACATACATTTAAAATTTAATAATACAGCCATAACAAAAATTCTAATTCGAGGCAATACTGCCTTTATCACACTCATAAAACTCTTTCAATGTATAGAAGGCTTTTTTACATAAAAAGATTTTCAGGACACACTTTAATCTATTTCTCGGTAGTAAATGTACACTTTCAGGTAAAGAATTAAAAACTTTTATTATAGAAAACTCGATATTCTTCTGCAAAAAACTAAAGTTATATTTATCAGAAAGCAGATTTGTTTTATTTCTAGTAATGTAATTATGTTTAATAGATGCACCCTCAAAAAGATCCCTGTTATCAACAATAAACATCACCGAATCCAAAATATACATACCTACAACCGTCAATATATATATATATATATATATATATATATATATATATATATATATATATATATATATATATATATATATTATGATGACTAGTTGTTAAAAAGTATTAAATAAATAAGGGAGAGCTAAATTAATTTTTGCAAACTTTATGAATTTGATTGGAGGTGGCTAGATATTTCACGGGTAAGTTAAGTCTTCAAAAATGTATATAGTATTTTTTATTTGTTCGTCTCATTCACGAAATATAAGCCTCTAAATTTGCTTATAATTGCATCGAGTTTTACGAGTGTGAATTTTGGTGAATTTGCCAGGCAAACTCCATTAACAGGGTTGCAGATCTTATGGAATCACCGGATTTTGACGGGTATAGTCTGCGATTTTTAGTTTAGTAATAATTATAGGTTTCATTATTTGTTAGCCCAATTTTAGCCATCATTTTGTATTTGATTTCTTAATTCAATATTTACTGAATTTTTAACATCGATTTGTATTTAAATATAAGATTTTTTTATTAGATTCTGTCTTAATTTGTTTAAGACATATGTCATTTTACTGTTTCCCTTTTTAGTTTTCCAACGGTAGATCGTGAGTATTTAAAAAAATCGATTTGACAGCACTTTTATAGAAAAATAATGAGATTAAGTTACCAATACTAATTTATGAAATACAAAAAACCTTCAATGTTTCAATATGCTTTGCGACGAAAAAGGCCCATCTTGTGTGTAAAATTTTGTAGGCATATTTCTGAAGATGCATGTGTAACGTCTTGAAATCATCTCAGACCCGGTACTGTTTGAGCACTGCGGGCTGTCTTGATGCACATCTGGTCCATATAATTTTAGCTTAGAAAATACAAGGTGCTCGATGATTTTGTTGTAAGTCTTGTTCCCTTTATAGTTCTGTGATGTGCATTTATTTACGCAATTTGAAATAAAAAGCTATGACCCTCTATAAGGTAACTTCATAAAATAACCATTTTTGAAAACATAGTTTGTGTGTAAAAGTAATACATATTAATATTAGGAAAATAGTTTCATTGAAAAGACTCAAATTATCTAATAAAAAATCATAATATAGAAATTAAACGCATTTAAAATTCCACCATTTTTATTGATAGCAAACTATTTTTGGCATTTGAATATTAAATTAAAAACAATTCAAAAACTTAAAATTTAAAATTACGTAGCTTCATAACAAATTTTAATAATGAAGTTTTAAATTAAATATTTGAAATTAGACAAACTTTACGTAAAGTTAAATAAAAATTTATTTTCCACCTAATGCAAACTTTACTGATGACACTGTGTACTTCTTTGTCTTAATTATAATGTGTATTATTTTTAGACACAAACTACATTTTCAAAAATAGTTATTTGATGAAATTACCTTACACAGTGTCAAAAATAAATAAACCTTGCATCACATGTGACTAAATTTTAATAGCTCTATTTGGATTTTGTAGAAAAACACAATATGGCGCTACTTTAAAAATATGTCTGGGATGAAGCATTGTTAAAACTAAGAAGTTTTACGTAGGTTGCGTTGAGTCTTATTTTGCAACAGTGGTGCAGTTTACAAAAAAGGGGCAAAAAAATCGAAATTATCTTATACAGCTGAAATTTTGCATATGGGCTAAAAATGCATCTAGAAAAACTTTTTCGAATTACTTTTTTCGATATTACCCCACTTTTGAATATTTTTTGGACAAAAATTAAAATTTTACAGATAATGCGTGACTACTATTTTTTTTTTGTTAATTTTCATCTGAATCGAAACAGAAATTGATGTCAAAGTGAAATTTCGAATAAAACTATTAATAAAAATATCCCATATGATGTGGACTTTACTGGTCATATATATGCAGTGGTGTTTTTCCGATTTTCAATCCGTTCGTCAATAGAAATATCTTCACGACGTTTCGCCAACATCTCAGCCGGCATTTTCAAGTGATGCTTTCTCGAGGGCTGGAATTTTATTTTTTTTTGAAATGCCTTTGTTATATTGGAAAATATTATGCAGGGTGGATCCGGGAGCGGATCCCGCCTCTCTCTTGGGGAGGGGGGGTGGTGGTATCAGAAAAGTACAATATGGCAAGGATAAGCAAGTTGTCGTCGAGGGGGAGAGACGCTAGCAACATTCCCATTTCTTGTGTAAGAGTCAGGGTCGGGTCTATTTCTTTGAATTCGAAGTTCTTGTGAGGGGTGATCGCAGAAATAAACAAGTTGTCGAATTGGGAGGTGAAAGCCACCAGCATACACATTCCTAGACAAGAGCCAGAATTGGATTTGTTTTCCTACACTCGGAGGTCTTGGAAGGGGCGATCGCAAGAATAATAAGTGGTCGACGGGAGGGTGGAAGCCAACAGCATACACATTCCTAGTATAAGAGCCAGAATTGGGTCTATTTTCCTCACCTCAAATTTGCTTAATGAAACATTATATATCTTTAAAATAGAGATACTAAAATATATTCTATTTTTTTCTATATTTTTGGCTCTTATCAAAATATTTACACTTTTGGCTTTTAAAATAATTTGCTAATATGCCTGTATTTATAATTGTCTAAGGTGTTTATAATTTTAAATACTCACTGGATCGAAGAAAATCACATCCTATATAATGAAAAAGTTAATGTTTGGAGAGGTATTGTTGAATATAGGGACCATTTTTCTTTGATGAAAACCTCACGGAAAAATTTTCTTGAAAATGATCTGGGTCTAGCTGTAATAACTCTAGTTCCAGATGATAATGATCCTAATTTACCAAGTTTAACCTTATGGTTTTAACTGGATGGTACTCTTCCGCATTATACTGCTTATGTAAGGGAGTACTCAAATACAAATTTTTCGGGGCGATAGATAGGTTGCCGAAGGGCAATAGAGTAGCCACCCAGATCGATCGATCTAACCCGATAAACTTTTTTTATTACACCACGTCAGAAATTTAATTTATAAATCTAAACCAGGAGTCCATTTGAGTAGTAATACGAGAAATTTGTCCACAAGTTGTAGAAAATATACAGAATGAATTTTTAGGACAGTGACTGGAAGAAATTTTCAATATCTTATAAAATAGTTTTTTTTTCATAATTTTTTGTTGCCTATTTTGTATCAAGTAGCAGAAGTATAAATATTTCGAAAATAGTTAAAGATTGGCATATTTATTTTAAATTTATTGTAGAATTTAAAAACTTAGTGATATACTTCATTAAACAAATATGAGGTGATACACGTACCACATTTCCAATCCACCCTATAAAATATTTTTTTTCTGAAAAATGCATTTAATAAAAAATAAAATTGACTGGTCCGGGTGATTTTTTATCAAATAAGTGCTGTTTCATTAAAGGACGTTTCTTTGCCACAACCCTGTATATCTAACGTCGGTGGGGATAATCCACGAATGAACATATCGACTTTCAATGCAGAACCACCATAAATATTTTCCTATACTTGATTCTTGAGACCTGATATGATAGATAGATGCAATGCATGGCGGTTACGTTTGAACCAGTAATTATTCTAATTCAACAATATTTATAAAATATTGTATCCAGCGGCTAAATTTTATTTCAGAGAATTCTATTAATAGATTTAATTTTGCCTGTCTGGTATTCTATGTTGGAAAATAGTCTCTTAATATGGATTATTTCTGGTGGTGTTGACACCCGTCGTTTTCTATTAAATCTCAGAATCTAACCTCATTTCTTGTTCTGAGGTGAAGAATAAACAGAATATATTTTATATATTTATTAAATTAAATTTATAAACATATTGGCAGAAAAATGATATTTTGGGCAGAACATCAGGAACTGTTATTAGATATTTGTGCAATAAATTCTGAGTTAATAGCTAATAAATTTAATGGGCTGGATGGTAAAGCGAAGGGTCATGTCCTCAAAAAAAGTATTATACACAACATTGGTGGCGTTGGTGCATAAACTGATAAATATTGACATCGACAGTGAATTAAAATAAGTAGTTACTAGATATCACTAATTTTAAACTAATATTTTGATTTTCATTGTACAATATTCGAAAACGCCCAAAGTATAGGCGATAGAAACATAGAATGCCAACAAACGCTATTTTCCCTTTCGCCGATAGAGACTGAGAGAAAAAAAGTAGGTGTAGAATTCTACATAACACGGAATCCTGCTGCAGGATTGTTTTGATGCTCTGATTATAAATCCATTGTTAGATTCTTGAAAATCAAAATGGAGTATAACGCATCTAATATAGCCGACTTGAAATCCAAAGGCAGCGCTAATATGGTGAATGTAAAATGACAATTTAATGTTTTTATCCATCGATCTTTTCATTAGTTGCGTGAAAGAAATAGTATCATATAAAATCCATTGTTAGATTCTTGAAAATCAAAATGGAGTATAACGCATCTAATATAGCCGACTTGAAATCCAAAGGCAGCGCTAATATGGTGAATGTAAAATGACAATTTAATGTTTTTATCCATCGATCTTTTCATTAGTTGCGTGAAAGAAATAGTATCATGTAACTTATACGATTTGTTTATGGGTTCCAGGCGTGTAAAAATGTCAGTTGCAACTTTTACTTAGGTATGAAGAAAATGTATATCTAAATGCAATTCGCAATATTTGTGTTACTAGAGAACCTTTTTAATATTACGTAGTTATAGTCACAATAATACAAAAATTTTATATTCTCAAAATTTTATTTAATCTAATGAAAAATATATTCTGACATAGAACTATTTTCACGTGATGACTTGTGCGTGCAGCTTCTCACTTATAAATTGATCCTATACCATGACATGCTCTTTTGCCATAACACCGTTGCCTAAAAATGTCACACATGACAGGAATTTTCCTGACATCCGGAATTTTGGCACTCTGTGAGGGAAACAGGAAAAAAACTGTAATTGTCAAGATTTTTTTGAAATTGAAAAAGAATATCTTTGTGGAGTTGTCAAAAAGTATTTTTTTAGAGGCAGGTACATTTTCAGAATTTATTAATGGCTGAAAAAAGGCCCCACCACTTTGTTTTGCTATGGTAGAGATCATGCATGAAGCGCGAGATTTTAAAATAAGGCGCCCGGTGCGTATTTTGAAAATTTCACCGCCTTCACATAGCATATACAACATTCAGAGAAAATATCAGGAAATTGACTGAAAAGTCAGGAACATTGTCAGGAAATCTCATTATTTGATCTGGTAATCCTAGTCGCACAGCTATAATATCAAGATCTTCTTTATGACGTACAAGACTGCTCATTTAATATTTCATTTGTTTTTATACAATGAGGGACCGCCATAAAAAAATAGAGGGTCATTTTCTTCATCGTATTAAATTTCGTAACGGTTTTAAATATTGCTAAATATAAAACCCAAATAAATAATGTCCCCTGCAGAGATGCTTATTTTAGCACATTTTGCTCTCCGCATTTTTTATTCTAGCGTTTATATTATGTCTGGATTTTGATGCTTTGCCTAAACAGATGAACTGTTAATTGCTCTAGTTGTGAGAAAAATTCGTTTTTTTTTCAAGTATAATGTTAAATTTAAAATGAAGTCGATTTTGTTTATACGAAATTTAATCTTAGCGTTGTTATGTAGACACAGATATCAAAATTATAGTTATTAAAACAAAAGTTCATTGCCACTTATCATAGGAATGTGGATAAATTATTGTAATTAATTGAACTGCTAAGTTAAAATTAAATATATTTTAAAATAAACCTCATTTAGATGTGTTCGCAGAGCTGTCATACACTAGTCAGCTTTAAAAACATTCACATGACCGCATGACGGTTTTCGGGAATTCTCGGTAATACTTTCTTATAGCAGTATCCAGTCAGGTACCAGATCTTAAACCTTACAAATCAAGTTTATTTACATATTTTTTTACTTTGGTAAGTCTAGCACTGTTAACAAAGAGATTTTAGGGTAAAACAAAGACAGTATAGATAAAAAGTCCAAAATTTTCTAGCTTTGAAAATATTTAGTAGTAGTATTCGTGTAGCCATGGTAACCGTTAAGTGATGATCCGCCTTGTTACTAAGTTCGAGGTATATTTCTGAGAAAATATGAAATTCTTAGGATTTAAATAAGTTTTATTTTTTGTTCACATTTTTTAATTATGTAACTAAGAGTTTTTCAGGCAGGCAACAGTGTTCCATGCAGAAATATACGCAATCTTACGGTGCGCAGATGAGATAAATAGGAGAGCTTACAAAGGGAAGCAAATCCTCATTTACTCTGACAGCCAAGCAGCCCTAAGGGCCCTCAGGGGCCAAAAGGTATCATCGAGGCTGGTTTGGGAATGTCAGAGCGAGCTGGAAACTCTGACAAAAGACAACAGAGTTATGTTAAAGTGGGTACCAGGACACAAAGGCATACATGGAAATGAAAAAGCTGACGAACTAGCTAGAGCAGGGTCAGCATCTCAATACATTGGTCCAGAACCGGCCTTTGGGGTGCCGCGGTGTGCGGCACGAGAAGCAGTCAAAGAATGGATCAAAAGAGAACATAAAAACCACTGGATGACCAGACAGGGTTTAAACCACAGCAAGCTATTTATTGGGAATCCGGACCCGAAATTGGCAAAGAAACTACTACAAATGAGTAGAAACCAATTAAGGACTATTACAGGTATAATGACGGGACACATGGCCGTCAAAGTACATCTGAATAGAATGAATCTATATAACGGAAACCTCGGCTGCAGACTGTGTGGACAAGCCGAGGAAACGGTGAAGCATATCATATGTGACTGTGAGTCACTGGTGAGATTTAGACAACAAACTTTCTGGTCAGTGAAACTGGAACCGGGAGAAATACTCACTCACTCCTTAGCAGGACTGTACAGATTGAGCCAGGGGGCTAGGTTGACAGAGTGGCTATAATGTCTAGGGTGAGCACAATAGGCCTACTCTGGTCGCAGTGCATCCGGCTTTAGGACGGACCCGGGAATATATAAAAAAAAAAGAGTTTTTTGGATCTATAAACAATTGCTTTTACCTAAAAGTCCTTGGCATCTATCTATAATGTTCGTCTAACAAGTAACTAGAATTCCTAGTACAACTTCTCAAATTAACTGCACAACCCAGCAGTGTTGCTTATCATTAGTCATCGTGCTGTACTTTGCGAGAGTTGACACTTCTTTTTAGATTTTGATTTTAATCGCTTTTAATGTTATTTTAAAGATATTGTTTTATCTTTGTGAAACAATAAATTAATTTGTGAACAATGGTAAAATATTTTGTACTTTGCAAGAATACACGCTTCTCTTAAAAAAAAAAGGATGCGTGGTAGAGGACGAGACTTTGTCGAGACGCATTTTGGCTATAAATACTTGTAGGTTTGAAATAGACTTGACGGCCTCTATTAATCTAAAATCTTTTTGCTAGAGAATAACAAAAATCAAGGTGATAAATCGTTTCTTTTAACTACGAGAGGCGGCTGAAAATTTATGGGTTTTTAAGAGAAAAAATGAAAAAACGAATCACTCTCTAACACTGCTACACTGATATTTATGGACACAACACCTTACAATAAAGTGAAAACAAAGACAAAAGCTAATTAATTGTAACAAATAAACAGAGTATAGTGGAAAGCTAGTGGCAGCACCAGCGAGCAAAAATGCCGAGTTAACCCCTCTGCTAGATATTAGGGGTGGGTTATTCACGGTGCCACTGCATCAAAAACTAGGCTGAATGCAGAAACCTTCCACGATGTTATTAGGAACTAGCTTTCAACTTTACTCCCTAAAGATTAGCAAGTACATCAACAAAAGAAAAAAATACAAACGCAATTAGCATATGGGACAAATAAAACTCCGTAGAGAAAATAATAATAAAAATCCTTAATTAAAATTAAAGTGGAGTTGTAGCGTCAGCTAGATATATCTTATTATATGAACAATTTACAACTTAAGAATATAAAAAGTGAATAAGGTTGCCTGTCTAAAGGTGTATCGGCCAGTAGAATCTTCAATAATAGTAGCACCCATAGGTCTCCAATAATAATAGTGCCAGTATGATGGATACCAGTAATGATGTAACCAGTAGGGTGGATAGCAGTTATAATACACCCACTAGGGTGGACACCAGTAATAATCAAACGAGTAGGGTGGACCCGTTATATTGGAGATTAGACGAATTCCTTGTTAAAAACGTGTGAAGACTGTCGAAATCGCTGTTTCCAGGTTTATCTCGGTAGAACATCAAAAAACTCTAAGCCGGCAAAAAAATACTAAAACCCAAAAACATTACTCAGTTGCCGGGACAATCCAAACGACATTCCAGTCCCAAATCCAGTAGGATGATTTAAATCAAACAAGATGAAAATCTTAATTCTTCTTTGGCTGATTCTCATAAGAAGAAGCGAAAATGAAGTCAAAATTGGCTTCCACTTTATATTTAAGCCCAAGCTTGCGCAACACGCTTCTTCTTTTCAAATGTCAATAGAAGTTTTAAAGAGGTAGCACCTCGAGAGAAATGATAGCTCAAGAATGACCCGGAACAACAATAGTGGGCTTACACAGATTTCCTAATTAATTAATCGCTAATATTTTCGGCTCTAAATCAAATAGGCCTCCATGGTTTATTTTTATTTTTAAATTAAGAAATATATATTTTTTGCCAGTCATCAGCGACACGAAATAAGTGACCAGTCCAAATGTTCTCCAAAAATTACAAAACAGAAATAGCAATCCGACATAAAACTGCCTAAACTCGGTTAATGAAGTGAAATGCCTATACGTGAACTCGAAGTATACACTCGACAGTGACATACAACCTAACTTTATCAAAATAAAAATAAAGTCTGCGGAATTTTCCAAAATAATTTCAGGAAAACTGCTATAAGAGAGGATAAAAGTAAAAATTCCATTCAAATAGTAGGCAGGAAAAATGAAATCTATCAGGAAAAAAAGGAAACAGCAAGTTCCTGATCTAAATAAAAAAACAACTTAGCCCAGTATAGTATAATTAACGGCAGAATGGTCTATCTAAAAATAAAATTAACTTAAAACTGTATTTTGTAGTGTTAAGAGTATGGGCAAATTTCATAATGATAAAGAAAACAATCTGGTTGGGAAGAAAATTTGTAAGAAAGTAGAAATAGGGGGGCTCGTAATATAGAAATTAGATACTACTATAGAAAGTTCAACATATCTGTGTGCTGCAGGAGGGAAAAATGTAAAATCAAAAATGCGACAAATAGTATGCTTTTATTTGAAGGATTTATGAGAAATGCTTAAGTAAAATGATATTGTGTTGCCCAAGATGTGAGTATTTGCAAAAATAGGGTAAAATTAACCGAATTAGCCATAGTGAACTTGCCCAAAATTTGTACCGTAACAACACAATATAATTTCACTTTTTTGTAAAGCTCTTTTCTTTTTCTTTGGCTTCACAATACTCCTTTACAGTCCCCTCTTCGTCTCAAAATTCTTTTCCTCATACATCTTTTTTCAAATTTTTGAACAAAAAATAATTCCTAAGGAGCAAGTCTGATCTTTGGAACAGATTCTTCGAATTCTGTTTTCCTCAGGGATGTCTCGCAACCTGGAAAATGGGAACCAGCGCGTTCTCTTGGACACGTTTGCTTATTTTATCTCTTCTCTTCTCGAGAATGTTTTGACGGACTTAGTTCAGTAAGTTGGGGTAATATTAACCATCTATTGTACTTCTTTTAAGAAGGTAATCGATTAACAGCAATCCTTCACAATTCCAAACAACCATGATCTTGATCTTCGGTGAACGGTGGTCGTCTTCGATCGACCCCGCCCTTATCGTAATAGGTGATTCAGCGCTTCACTGTAGAATATAAAAGCCTGAACTCAATAAATAGCGGATTTATTTGTAAAATTTTCCTTCGGTATTTTGTTAAGGAATTTGAATACCGCACGATTCTCAAGATTCCACAGACTTTCAAAGGCATTTTATTATTATTATTATATATTAATTTTGTAGGTTTTCTTGACAAAGGGCAACATTGAAGCACATTTTAGATTTTTATCCATCAGGAGCGGGTTAAAATACGAGTTATACTTATAAGGTGTATGTTTTTTATATTAAAAAGTAATACAACATTTAATAGTTTTAATTGATTCAACGATTACACAACTTCTTGAACCTGCTTAACTTTAGACATTTCTATTAATCGTTATCAGGGTACTGGAGCTATTGCATAATTCTAAGGTAATGTTTAAATCTCAGTCTTAGAAGTAATTACTTTTAAGATAATTATTTATTCCGAGCTAACATCTTTAGGAAGCAATATTTACATTTTAAAGTAATTTTACGTAGGTGAACGTTTATTATTATGCATGTTCAGAAAAAATGTAAATCACACACACATCACCTTGAGTGCATGCATGTATACTTGGCTACATGCCTACAATATTAGATATCTTTGTTTACATTATGTATACATATATTGATTTTCTTTCAAATAACTTACTAGAATATTACACATGTGAATTCAGTTAGTTAAAATAAATAAAACCATTTTTGGTAATGCGGATTAGAAAACAAATTACTTTAAAAAATTTATTTTACAGTCGTGAGTATGACACATACACTTATAGGTAATTAATATTTCACAATGTATTTCCTGTGCAATCTAAAATAATATAAGTAATGTTGTCAAAGCAGTTGTTGGTTTGTCATAGCTGTGGGCCTTGGTTTTACCTGATCCGTTCATTGTTCGCCGGAAAAATATTTTAATTTTTAAGATTTCAGTAGTATAACTTTAGTGCCGATAAGTTTGACAATAATTAATATATATATATATGAGATCTCCATGTTTTACCACCATAATAGTGCTCCACCAATACACAAAAATTTTCTTGATATTGTACCGTATTGTCTTGTAAAATCACGACAAGAGTCGATACAAGATAACTTCTAAGAACCCCAAAAATGTATGTATAAACATGAATCTATATGTATACGAAATATGTTTTTAACAAAATTTTGCAGAAGATGAAAAATTTATATTACTTCCAGTAACTATTTCTACTACGATTGATTCTCTTAACAAGGGGAGGTTGCGACCTTGTCATTGCCGATTTTGATGAGACTTTAGAATTATTCCGACTAAGGTTATCTAAAGAAATCTCCAAAACCGTTAGTGCCATCGCTTATTTGATTGTTGTGAAAAATTTTTTTAAATCGAACGCGTTATACGGTAACAAGTGCGATACTCTTTTAAACACTATCACATCAGCTGCCGTGGCGCAACTGGGTTAGCGCTTTGCCAGTGCTCCGAGAGCTGAGAATTCGATCTCCGCTCGATGCAAAATTTTTGTTTTCATTTCAAAAAATGATTATCATTTTCCAGTCGGTAATTATTCCATGTAGTTTTTACACATGAACATTTGAATGCAAAAAGTATGGTTAACAATTAATATTTTAAAGTATAGTTCAACTAATGGAAATGTCAAATACAAGGGCAGTGCTGAAAATTCTTGGGTAAAAGAAAAGCACTATAGATAAAACAATAATTTATTTATAATTTCTTAAAATATTCTTCGTTATGCTCAATACATTTGTTCATGCGGCAGAAACTTAGAAAAAGCCTCACGATACACATCTTTCAAAATAGCCTCCACTTCCTTACGAAATTTTGTTACTGTATCTTCTGGAGTAGAAAATGTGGGTCCTCGAAGTTTCTTTTTTACCTCTGGGAACAAAAAAAAGTCACAGGGGCCTATATCTGGACTGTATGGTTGATGTCCTAGTAATTAGACCCCTGATCGATTCAAAAATTCACGGGTTCAAGCAGCAGAATGGACCGTGGCATTGTCGTGGTGTAAACATATTCCACGCAAACGGGCTTTCCATCGAATTTCTTGAAAATTTTTTGAAACAGTCTAGGTCAAAAAATGGTAATTACTCACTATTAACGGTTCTTTGATCTTATGAAGTGATTGTGGTCACATGAACAGTAGCGAAAAAAAAAGAAGCGACCTTTTTTTTTCTTACACTTCGTGCTCATTTAATTTTCATTGGTGGGTCTTCGTTCGGAAACACCCAAACTGTCGATTGTGTCTTTAATTCTGGGTCGAATTGGTAAATCCAGGACTCATTCCCAGTAATCATATCAAAAATTCGCTTTGATAATCCATTTTGATAATGTTTGATCATTTTTTGATACCATTCCACACGTGCGTCTTTTTGTACAGCCGAGAGTAATTTGGAGACCCAACGCGAAACAAGTTAGGTGTTCGTGTAAGATTTTATTTACTGCTGCTGACCCAATATTTAAACTCGCCTGAATCCAACAATAACTAATTCGTCTTGTCTGTCTTGATGCACACGATTTCTTACCATGACTATGTTTTCCTGGGTAACCGCAGTAAATGACCGATGGCTCTTAATCTTTCAGCGATGTACTACCACATTTAAATTTGGCATACCAACCAAAAATTTTTTAGCGTGTCGGAGAAGAATCGAGAAGTGCTGTTAACAGTCTTTCCAAACACTGGTGTTGATTTAAAACATTTTGAAAGTCATAAAAATCATAGCACGATTACTTAGCACGTGGTAACGCTAAGCGTTTGAAATTTTAACTGACATTTACTCTTGCCATTGGTGACGTACAAGTAAAGCGGCGTTGACATAGCTTGAACAGTGTTGCCACATCCAAAAATATTCATCGTCACCCTCGTATAAACAATGTCAAGTGATTCGATTAGTAGTACGACGAGGACTCATACTTTAATACATAAAAACATAAAATACTTAACGTTTTTTTATTAAAATAGCTCCCTTATTACCTCCATTTTCAGTTTTATTTTTTTTTTTAAATGGATTATGTTAATTTTTGAGAAACAAACAATGAAAAATGAAGCTTATACAAAAATTAAACCATTTAAAATTGTAGAGAAAACTTTTTTCGTCTCTCATTGTTGTTATACAAGTATGTATTTAAATATTCGTGTGAAAAAACTACATGGAATAATTAATAATCGGAAAAGCCGATAATCATTATTTTCTGAAAGGATGAAAAAAAATTTTGCATCGAGCGGGGATCGAACCCTCAGCTCTCGGAGAACTGGTAAAGCGCTTACCTAGTTGCGCCACGTTCGCTGATGTGAGAGAGCTTCTAAAAGAGTATCTATCGCACGTGTCAGCGTATAACGCATTCGACTTAAAAAAATTTTCACAACAATCAAATTAGAGATGGCACGAACGCTTTTGGAAATTTTTTAGATGACCTTAGTTGGTATAATTCCTAAGTCTCATCAGATTCGGTGATGACAAGGCCGTGACCTCTCCTTGTTAGTATAAATACTTCTGCATCCATATAAATTATAGATCCTAAAATATCGTGGCTTATGAAACAAAAATCGAGTGATTAAAATATTATAATTCCTTTATAACTTATTGTTATGTTTAGGAATGCCTAAAAGAGTTTTTATTGATAGCAATTATTCATTTATAGCATCGTCATTAAAAGTTTGTCGAAAGATTAACGAGAAATTTTGAAAAAATCTAATTTAATTAATAATTTGAATTTATTTTTATTATAATTGTGTTAAAAATGTTACAAAACACCTTTTTAAAATTTAAAAATTTTCATTTATTACCAAAATATCAATATTTTGTGTATTTTGTAGACACACCTATGTTTCTTATTGATTTGAAGGCTTCGTCTTTCGGGTTTTATGCATATTTTTTTTTTAAATAAAGGTGTATTTGTCGACATATTTAATACAAATTATAATAAAATCATAAGCAAAAAAACTGGTCAACTGGAAAATCTAACTTCCACGGCAATTAGACTGGCTTTAAAATTTAAACCTATTTAGTGAATCTGGCTTGAAGTTATTATTATACATTAAGTATAATAATAACACAGATATAATCATCTCATAATGACAACGAATGGCAAAACAAAATACTGCATAAAAAAAGTAAAAAACAGGAACATTTTTACGGCATTTCAATCTTTATTATAGTAATTTTGCCAATATGTAACAACACCACTTTTTAAGAGAAACCTAAAGGTGCAAAGTAAGCAGGTGGCGAGTTCTCAGAACAGCTGTCAGAAAACTTGTGCTTGGTAAATATGCAAACGTCTTTTGGTTACCTGATGGCACCGTTTATAAGTTTCGCAAACCAGAACCAATTGTTAAAAGCATTCTACCTGATTTGAACCCTTAAGCAAAACATGTTAAAAGTGCAAGTGTGTACGGTAGCAGATGTTGCTTTAAGTTCTTAAATGTTGGAATGAAGGAATAGTATTGAGATGTTTAAAAAAAGATTGTCAGTTTGTGACCTGAAACAATTAAAAGTGGATATTTGTTCTAGAAACCTGTAAGGAAGTCCATTCGATACCACGTGACTCAGATGAAGTGTGTCCAATATTTGACAAATTTAATTAAAATACTTATAAAAAATATTATAATTCAAAAATAAATAGCATGCAAGGCGTTTATTATTGAAATAAAAAATATAAAAGAAAATTAAATACCGAACTTCATTCAACTCATTTAAAGTAGCTGGTCGTAACTAGTGTATAATTTGGCAACGTTGTATTTTTACTGTTTATACTTATCTTCGAGTGCATACTCTTTCCTAAAAAATAAGTTTATAAAATAGTAAAATGTTTACTCATAATATTCGAATGTTTCGTGGCAAAGATGCAGATAATTTTGTAAGTCTCAAACGTAAACAATGGCGTTAGAATATAATGGGTGCAAAAAAACGTCAATTAGAAGAAAATTTCACTCTACAAGATTCTTATGTTTATATTAATAATCGAGTGGGAAAAATGAAATGTTTGCGGATGATTTGTGGTGTAAAAATTGTGACTTACCAATATCATTAAGACATGTCGTTAAAGAGAAAATTTTTGGGTTAGTAAGTATTTTTCATGCAAATTTAGTTCATTTAACTAGTTATTAAGAAGATAATACCCATCATAAACGTTACTACATTCCGATTAGCTTTTGCTAAGTATTAATTTAATAAATATTAAATATTTATTTATTCATCTCTTGCAATTAATAGTGTCGAGTTGATCAACTTGATCAGTTTTTCAAGTGATACGAGCAAGTAGAACTGGGATTTATATTACTTACAATGTAAAAAGGAAGTACATTAAATTTAAGGTAAATGTGCTGGAAGCAAATTTCATAAACCGTTTCTTAAATTCAATTAATGTAATGAATTAAATTTAATAATTTTTACATTAATCTAAATTAATGTATTCCATTAAATTTAATATAATCATACATTAGATTTAAAGTTTGATCATTACTTTTTAAGGTGACTGTGTACATTAAATATACAGTAAGTGTTCATTGAATTTGAAATATGTTATCACATATTTAATGCATCAATATTAATATGAGGTCAAAAAATTCTGCTACCAGGAAAAGGTGGAAATGTTTCCCATAGGTAGTGTCCGTCATCTGTTCACCAGTTTTGAACTCGTTTGTTTCCGTCAGTATCGGCAGACATGTGCACCTCATCATAAGAAAATTGAGTCCTTTAAGCAACTTATATCAGACTAAATAAAAAGTTTAATACAAGTTGCGCCATCTCCCGGAATCACATGCAATGTACCACGAATATTAATGTAGATTCCTTTTATTTTATGCTACATGTGAATTAATTTTAATGTACACAAAGTTTAAATATCTTTTCAGTTACTTTATTGAAATTTAAGATACCATATAATCAAATTTAATGTATAACGAACTGATATTTCAATGAATTTGCTTTAAATTCAAAGTAAATGTAAATTATTCACGATTTAAAGTACAAAATCATTAAATTTAATGTAGAATGGACATTAAATTTAAGATTATTTTTAACAGTGTAGTTACAGTTCTTAAAATTAATATCAATACATAGAAAAATAAAAAATTCTACTGATCTTTAATTTTTATATAACAATATATTTAAAAATCTACGCAATTATTAACTAAGTGACTAACATAATTGAACACGCCATAAAATTTTAATAAAAAAATTAAATTCTTACGCATGTAACGCATAGGCCACAAGATAAATGAAACTGACCTCGAGTGTGGCAATTGACCTTAATCTGGATTACGACTGAACATAGGCCCTAAATCTTCGGATTAGGTTTCTAAAAATGTTTATGTCTGCTAATTGTCATAAAAATTAAGCTCAATATAAAATTATTTAAGCGCTCATATTAAATGTATTTGGTGTGTCTTCTCATTGGAGATCGGATTTTAGTAACTGATTCCAATGATGGAAGGAAAATATTCGCAATCAAATATATATATATATATATATATATATATATATATATATATATATATATATATATATATAATATAATATAATATAATATATAATATTTGGTTTAACAGTGGCTAATAATTTATTTACACTATCAATAGATTGCCTCCTAAATAAAGAGCCGTACTATTTGTTTTGGTTTAGTAGTGTGTTTCTACCAACCTTTTATGTGAATAGTCTGTCATATATATCATTCAAATCGCATAATCCAAATTGACATTTTCTTCTATTTTAATGGTCGTACAGGACGTATGCATTCGCATTGTGGTACTGAATACGTCTCTGTGTTTTGCATCGTCTGTCATTGAGATCCGATCTCTACAAACAATTTTAAATTTCAGTTGACAGTATATCACAAATACTAGATTTCTAGCTTTGGGAGTGGAGTTTACAAAAATATTTTTTCCAAAATCAAAATGAATCCATAACCTAAAGTTTTTATACAGGGTATCCGGGAAAATATGGGAAATCTCCCGGATATGAAAAAAAAACACATTAAAGGACATACTCGTATAAACTTTTTTCGTATAGGCCCCATCTTCGGAGATATGGGCTCCCAAAGAGCTGCAATGGAATCTAGTTTTTTACACGTAGTTATTGCACCACTATGTATATTTCAATTTTTTTTAATATGATGTATACCAAGTAAGATCCTTCAAATTACTACCCAAGAAAGTATTGAGAATTTCTCATAGCTGCAGGGACGGACTAGCTGTGACACACCATTTTTTACGCCCTTTATGATAAGAACTTTGGACATTTTTTACATACCTTTAACTATAGTACTCTTCATTCGTGTCGCTAATCCTAACCGTTTTCGGAAAAACGTTATTTCATTTAGACTGTTAGTCCCCTAATTTCTGTCGGGTTGAACATGAACACGAGGAATTTTCCCCTGTCACCATAGTTTGGGTAAAAAGTTAAACTAACTGCTTAGTTAAAAACTTCGTAAGAAGGTTCAACATGGGGTCCGTGAGTCCTGATACACTCACGGGCACCATGAATTGAGGACTGCTGTATTCGCCACATTAACTCAGCATTGTTCCTTATTTGATCACAATGAAACGTGATTCTCCGTAGAAGTTCCACCCTACTATCGACAGGAGTGGAATACATCAATATTTTGAAGTGTCCCCATAGGTAAAAATCCAACAGCGTGAGGTCGGAAGATCGAGGAGGCCAGGCAATAAATAGGTCCTCTACCTATCCAACGGTTTGGATAGACGTTCTTCAAGTGCTCCCGCACAGCAACGCTGAAATGAGATGGAGCCCCATCGGGCATGTAGTACATTTTTCGACTGGTTTCAAGTGGTGCATTCTACGGGGAAAATCTTCAGGAATTAGGTCATGCATTTTTTTCATGATATGGATATAACAGCTGTTCTTGTATTGTTTTTAATGTATTAAACTGCGCTGATAATTTTCGAGTGCTTGTTGAAGGAGTGTCATCTTCAGCATTTAAAATATTTTCCTTTAATTGTGACGTACGTACTGTTCTTCCCCGACCAGCATCAGTACTTTTTTTCCCAAAATTTCCTAAAATGATGAAGAAATTTAATAATATTACCTTTTTAAATGGAATCGCCTTCTATTCTCAGACGTTGATCAAGTCGTTGAAATATTTTATGATATGGAAGAGTATAATTAGGATATCTGTCGTGATATCCTGGCTTCCAAAGCATTACAAGATGCAAGACCATACATCAGATGCATATCTGCTTACTCAATAAACGTGTATTCCATATTTCGAATTATTCCACAATTAATATAACCACCAAATCCAAAAATCAGTAAATTAATATCCAAGTAGAGAATCAGTGCGTCAGCGATGTGAAAGTTGACAAGTTCTAAACTGCAGGATACTTATTTCTTTCGTACCTTGCAATCTTTGCAACGACAATACTTTATTTTTGGTATCTATAAATAAAAAGCACTGTTATTGCGAACCTAGGTCGGACTGCAATTCACAGAATTAGACATTTTTAGCTAAAGAGGTAAACTGTAATTTTGAATCAAATTTTTTTATCATAAGGTTGAATGGTTGAACATTTGATAGGAACAAAGATATATTTTTTATCGAAATACGCCAAAGAAATCATGTCAATAAAATGACGTTTCTTCGAAAACGGTTAGCAATGACATGAATGAAGAGTACTTAATTTGTAGTTAATAGCTAAAGGTATGTTAAAAGCGCTGTGCAAAGTTCTTAGCATATAGGGCGTAAAAAAAATGGGGTCATGAGTGTCACAGCTAGTCCGTCCCTGCAGCTGTGAGCACTTCACAACACTTTCATGGATAATATTTTGAAGGTATACATCATATTAAAGAAAATTGAAATATACCTGATGGTTCAATAATTATGTGTAAAAAAACTTAATTCCATTGCAGGTCTTTGGGAGCCCATATCTCCGAATAAGAGGCCTATACGAAAAAAGTTTATATGAACTTGTAATATTCCTTAAACGTGTTTTTTTCATATCCGGGAGATTTGCCACATTTTCCCAGACACTCTGTATAGCGTAAAAGATTAAAGTATAAAACCAACTTTTTTTGTAATTATTTCCACACAAAATTATAAACTAGTTCAAAATACTATAATAAAATAATAACTTACTAATCTAGGGAAATTTGTCTGGCAAAATGGCGAATTTACTCAGTCCTTTGAGCATAACAGACGTTAACAAAGTTTTACAACGAAATATAGTATGAGAATGGGTAACAAAATATAAATAAATAAATATCAAACTACATGTTAATATCCAACTTAATATGAAAAATTAATAACAATATCCTTGCGAAAGTAAACTAAAATTATATTTATTATTTCTGCCATGATAAAAAGAATTCTTAGGTCGCATTTGGGATCAATATCCGGCGTTATCGGATAGACGTTATTTGTTCATTGTATTCAAGATATTTTTTAACGTCCGGCTAAATGTAAAATAGTTAAATTTTTGATTCCTGAAATTTGGCCTGTTGTTATATTTTAACCCTCAAACGAAAAGAACACTTCGTGATTACTTTCAACGAAAATTGGTACAAAATTAAATTACGTTAAGTTGCTTAACATTTAATCGATGTTTTAAGGTTTTCCAGTACAAAGCAACATTAACAACTGCTACTCAACCGTAGAATAATGCGTGACTTGACCTGTTTTTCTCGAAGTTAAATTCTAAAATTAATTTTTCTAAAACATTATTCAGATTAATATCCTAATAAAAAAAAGTCTGTCTCTGTCGTTTTAGGTATATAATCTTTATCTGTATATTCTCTAATTTGCGGAAAATACTTACAATCGAAGATACTTTTTATACTTTGTGCAGCTGTCAAAAAATAAATATGCTAACTCAAATCATATCTTTCATTCAATTATATTTCTCTTTGTCAATAGAACTGAACATGGGACATATTGGCGCCGCCAGATAGAGTTTCTTGCTTCCGATCCATCAATTAGTAGAAAAACCTTTCAGAATTTTCTGTGCCAAAACGAATGATAGCATTTTGTAGGGTCAGTAATAAAATATCCTTTTATGAAATTCGAACTTTTGTTGTTAAAGTTGTTTTTAAATAAATATCGGTTCTCTGTTTTTATCAAATATCTAGCAATTAGCAAAAACTTTTTAATATTTAGGGGTCTGATTTTATGAAAAAAAAGGCCAACCCCACTATACTCTTCGAAAAGATCAAAAAAGTATTTCTATGTATATCTGTAAACTTATTTTTATGTCTTACGATTAAACGTACTGTAAAGGAGATCCCCATGATTTGAAAAACTGCAGACCAATAAGCCTTCTTAGTCACCTATATAAACTCCTAACAAGAATAGTAACGAATCGACTTGAGAAAAAACTTGATTTCTACCAACAACTAGAGCAAGCGGGGTTTCGTACTGGATTTGGAACAAACGATCACCTACGGAGCATCAAAACGGTAATAGAAAAAAACTATCGAATACAATCGACCACTCATTCTGGCTTTTGTTGATTTCCATAAGGCCTTTGATACGGTAGAGCTTGACAAAATTATGGAAACATTACAAGCATGCCGCATTGACTATCGATACACAAAATTAATTTACAATATATACAGGAATGCAACTATGTCGGTGAAACTACACAGAAACACGGATCATATCCCAATTGGCAGACGAGTCCGACAGGGTGATACCTTATCGATAACTGTTTTCTGCAGTACTAGAATACGCCTGTAAAAAACTTAACTGGGAAAAAAGGGGCCTGAATGTAGACGGCCAAAGAGTAACAAATTTGAGGTTCGCGGACGACATAGTTTTGTTTTCCGATAATCTCAAGGAGATATGTGCAGTGTTACGTGAACTTCAGCTAGTGTGAGCCAATGTAGGTCTTAAAATAAATATATCAAAAATAAAATTTATGACTAATCTGGTACCTAGTGGAAATATCAATATTGGAGACAACGAAGTGGAGTTTCTGGAAAAATACATATACCTTGGACACGAAATAAAGATCACAAGAGATAATCAAACATGCGAGCTACGGAGAAGAGTAAATCTCGCGTGGGCAGCCTATGGAAAACTTAAAGACATCTTTAAAAGCGATGTACCAATTTCTTTAAAACGTAAAACATTTGACCAACGTGTGTTACCGGTTATGACCTACGGTGCCGAAACTTTGACATTGCCAACTGCAACTTCTAAAACGCTGCAAATAGCTCAGAGAAAGATAGAAAGGTCAATGCTAGGTATATCGCTGCGTGACCGAGTTAGAAATGAAGACCTGAGATGAAAGACAGGAGTTACCGACGTAATTTTGCGAATTGCCAAATGGAACTGGGCCAGACATGTTGCCCGAATCAGTAATGGAAGGTGGACGAAGAGATTACTCGAGTGGAGGCCGAGATTAGACAAAAGAAGTAGAGGAAGAACCTCGTACTCGTGGGACTGACAATCTCAAGAGAATTGCAACAAATTGGATGCAAATCGCTCAAGATAGAGCACAATGGAGGGAGACCTATGTCCAGCAGTAGACGCAAAGGGCTGGATAAAGAGAAGAAAGGAAAAATAAATATTTAAAATTAGCTTAAAACTTTCTAATTATTAATTTATCAACACTCTCCTTCTCTACCCTCCCCCCTCATCCACTCCCCATCTCCCTTCTCCCTATACCTCTCCGCAACTACACTCCTGGCGGTAGTCCTCTTTAATACTTTTCCATGTTGTCCTGTCCTGAGCTACCTGAAAACATCTTTTCCACTCTTGTTTATTTATATCATGGGGCCGTCTTTACTGCGGTCTATCCATGATACGCTTTATTTGTCCCGGTCGCCAGTATTTCACTCTGTATGTCCATTTGTCTGTCGAACCCTATGTCCTATGTTAGTTCATCGAAGTTTCTAGTTTCTTACCGTGTTAATAGGACTAATTTTAAGCATCGCTCTGACCTAATACGCACCTTTTTTGAAAAAAACATTGTTTTCAGGCCGTGGGTCGCTACGGGCGAAATTTTTCTTTTAACATTTATTAGTTAGCTGTTCTGGTCTAAATATGTGGTTTTCCAAATGCTTCCAAATTAATCGTATTCTTCGTCTTATCTCTGTTGTCTGATTTTGTTGCTCTATTTTTATTGTATGTCCTGAATTCCTCCACATTTTCTAACATTATATTGTCTAGGTATAACCATTTGTTTTTATTACTCGTTATTTTGGTCTTTGAGCTTCATTTAGGTGGTTTTACCATGTCACTTATTACCTGAATATCTCTGCTTATTTAAGCGCGGATCCAGACAGGGGTCATTTTTTTTTTTGGATCCACTCTTGTTCTAAGACAAGATCGTCAGCAAATCGAAAAAAAAAATATGTAGGTTGCATCGATATTTATACTTTCAGTTTCCCACCTTAATGTTTTGAAGATATTCTCTAATTCCAGGGTAAATAATTTTGGAGGTGTATCTCCCTGGCGTACACCTCTATTGATTTTTACTTTCTGTTATTAAATATTAATTAAAATAGGTGCTAGTCTACATTTATTCAGGCGCGGATCCAAGGGGGGAGGGCGGTGGGGGCGATCCCCCTCCCCCAAGAGCTTTGAGTTCAGGAAAATAGACCCGATTTTGCCTCTTATACTATAGTTTATTCAAGAACTAGAGAGAGTAATAAATCATTTTTTACACTTTTTTTTTCTTCGCAAAATACCTGTGTTTTTTAGTCTGGTGTCTTTGACAAGATCTGTTAGACATATATATTTTTCATAGGAATGGGTTAGAAATTTTACAATCAAAAATACCGGTCTATTATAATGGACCATTTGGATTGGATAACAATAGATATTTGGATGTGTGAAGTGTTAAAAAGGATTTTAATCCTATAAATTGTGTTTACGCTAGTAAACCTTACGTATCTAATTCGTAATCCAAGTCAGTAAAGCGATCTTCGCCCAAATTAATTACAGTTAGTTCCTCTATCTCACGGATCATGAGATCGAGTTTCCACATTTTTTTAAATTCTTTTATTAAATGGATTTTGCCAAATTTTCTGCAGTAACTTTATTCCAAAAAAATCTTTCAAAAGTTCTGTTAAATTACTAATTTTGTAAGTTGTGTTATTTCTAGCAACTCTACCTTTTACTTGAGAGAGATATTTCCTTCGCCAAGGGACATTTTCGGGACGATCTATAAGAACCTATTTGGTTTTTCCCAGCAGAAATTAAGTTCTCTGAGCAATTTCCAGAGCTCAGTTCTTTTAATTTCAGGTAAATCTCGATTGATTTTAGTTAAAATTTTGTCGACGGTTGGGATCTGCTTCTCATAATAAGATCTATGTACAACTCCTTTTATTGCAGTTTACATCTCTTCTTCCAACGAGGTTTTTGGTCCGCCTGTGATCGAATGTGACTTGGGAGTACTAACAATTCCAGTCGTTTTTTTCTCCTTCAGTATTCGGTACATAGTAGATTTTTCAACTCCTGTCATGTTGGAACACATCTCAACAGAACTTTTAACATTATTATCTAGATATTGATATTTTAAGGCATGACTGGGAATGTATATGATGCCGCATCCTCCCCTCCTGTTGACAACTTGTTTTTTCTTGTGATCGCCCCCTCTCTCCAAGAACTTCAAATTCAGAAAAATAGACCCGATCCTGCCATTTACACTAGAAATGGGAATGTTGCTGATATCTACCCCCCCCGTCGACAACTTGCTTTCGCTTGTCATACTATACTTTTGTGATATCACCGCCCCCCCCCCCCCAAAGGGAGAGACTGGATCCGCCCCTGCATTTATTCGTCCTCTGGATCATGTGTAATTTGTTGTTTAAATTGCTTAATTGTTAACTCCAATTTTTTTCAGAAAAATGCCAGTTAATCTAATATATAGTTACGTTTTCATGACTTTTCCGGGAAAACAAAAGATATCACTTTCTAGATTCAATAAAATTAATAGAAGTGAATTATCTGTATCTTAAAATTAAACAAGCATTGTAACATATTTTAGACTTTTTTTTGGATTTGCTTCATTCTTTCCTTTTTTTTTCTAACTGACAATACTTTTTAAGTGTGTCGAGTGTAATCCACTTAACATTTTTTAAATTACCAGACATGGTTTTTATGAGTTTACTTTCTAATAAAGGGGTAATTTTAGCCGAACGGTATAATTGGAATTATTTACCTTTATTATTATATCCTTTAGGACAAATATTATAGAACAATTCTTCGTAATCAAATTATAGTAAAAGGCATTTTAAACCGTCTGACATTTAGGTACCTAACAAAGTTAGAAAGTGAATTCAGTGTGGTGTGAAAATATTTAGGACAGTTAGGAACCTATTGGGGACGAATCAGGAGATGCCGAACTTCCTGATTTAGTTAGAATGCTACTTAGGAAACGATTTAGTGTAGTTTAATAACATTTAGAACACTTGGTCGACGTGCGGCGAGTTATGAAACCTCAGTGAGTTGGTACCACATGAAAAGGGTCATTAAAGAAAAGTAAGGTGTATAAATGTGCTCGGGATTTTTAAATGTCATACTTATGGAACATACTTATTTCAACATAAATATTAGATATAATGTTTATAGGTTGCTATGGTTCGGATAAAGCTTAGAAAACGAGGTGTCATAATAAATATCGAAGTTTTAGTGTGTTCAACAATTATTCTTCTCTGAATTAGGTTCCTGAATAAGGATGGTTTAATATCACGCTCTAAATTTCTCCCACTTGTACATCCTAATTACGAAGGCTGAATACCATCTAGTTTAATAGCTTCTTTAGACATACAGGTAACCTATAAATATTTTGTAATCTTGGAATTTAATTAAATTTTTACTTTATAGATTGAATGGATTAGACTATACACTGCTGAGGTATATTTGTTATTATTTTAATTTGTTAGATGATCAATAAAAAGGGTTAAGGAAATGTAAACGTCCTATATGGTGTTTAGTTAGCAAACCCAAAAAATGATTGCAGAAAAAATATAGAGCTGCATGTTTCTACATAGGCGCTCAATTTTTTCGTTACTTAAAACCAATATTTCGCACACTTTTACTAATCATTTGGGGTAATCTTCAACAAAGGACATATACAGTAAGTTTTTAGGCAGTATCAACATTAGTCAGTTAAATTAGTAATATAATTGGGAGTGGCAGCTATTCAATGAATTTTTTAAGCACATTTTAATTCGTCATAATTTGTTGATAATTCACAATAAAATTTTCTTTACAATACGAAGGTGTTCATTTATATTTCCGGAATTAGCAACCTTGCCGTTGCTACATGTCATCTGACATATCCGTAGTAAAGTATGACAGTTCAGATGATATATATATATATATATATATATATATATATATATATATATATATATATATATATATATATATATATATATATATAGGGCAAATTAAACATCAACCGGACTTTTATTTTAGGGCATTTAATGGTACAGTAAATAAAATTTTGAATACACCTTATTTTTCCCACCGAATCGGAAGTGTTTTAATTCCATCATCAAGGAATGAATCTGGTCGCGTCTATAACCAATTACGCACGAATGTTTTTACACTTTCGTCGTCGTCAAAGTGATGACTTCCCAGTTCTGCTTTGAGTGGCCCAAATATGTGGTAGTCACACGGCGACAGATCGGGACTGTAGGACGGATGTTCCAGTCTTTTCCATTGAATTTTATCCAATTATTCTTGGGTTAATGCAGCTGTGCATGACCGAACGTTGTCGTGGAGTAGAATCGCATTTCGATTAGGCATATCTCGTCTTTTTCGTGGATAGGCCAGTTTCACTTCATCAATCAGTTAGCAGTAGTAGGTAACATTATCTGTACGCCGTTCGTGAAGAAAATCAGCTAGCAATATGCCTCTATAATCCCAAAAAACCATTGCAAGAACTTTCCCAGCAGAAAGACGGGTCTTGGTTTTCCGCGGTGCTGCTTCTTCAGGTTTTCGCCACTCTACGTTTGCCTGCTTAGACTCCGGGGTGTAATCCTGCACTCACGTCTCATCACAGGTGGCAATGCGACTCAAGAAACCATCTCCCTCTGTTCGATATCGTGCCAAAAGTCTTTTACACACTGCAAGATGGTTTGCTTTCTGATCTTCCGTCAGGAGGCGAAGAACCCACCTTGCCGACACTTTTCGATAACCCAGATCATCTGAAATGATTGGTTGGGCACTCTCATATGATATGCCGACATGTGCAGCAATTTACCATATTGTAAGACGGCGGTCTCCTTCAATCATCTTATGGATCACAAAATTATTTGTCTCACTGGTGCTTATCCGCGGTTGACGTACATGGGTCTCATTTTGCACTGACTCTCGTTCATCGGAAAATTTTTTGTGCCAGTCGGCAGATTTTACTCCCTCCCGCGACAAAAATTTAATAAAATTTGTTGCTTAACAGATGCATCTCTTGCTTAGACAGGATGCTACTAAGAGCCAATATTCTCTGGTGAACAGAACCTATTTACTCCCCTCCATTCTACATATATATATATATATATATATATATATATATATATATATATATATAAATTAGATAATTTTTCTAATACCTTAAGCTGATAGTAACCAATTTACTAAAGGTTTTGGGCCGCAGCCAAATTGTATCATAAATTCAGCGAGATTAGCAGCATGTTAAATGACACAAAGGACGGTATTTTGTCTCTGATTTATTTTTTTAAATTAGCGACGTGCGCCGCGTTTATCTAATTATTTTTGTATCGTTTTAACTAAAAATAAATATTTTAACACTCTCTCAACCAAAACAAGATTATGTCATTATCAAACAATAAAATTAATTCTTCGAGAGAAAAGTAAAGTGTAGAGAAAGAATGTAATTAAAAAATTCTATTTATTTTTCAATATAGGTATTTTCTATAAATACCCCTCTGGCACTTCCTGTTTTTCCATTTAAATCACTTTACCATCCTCGTCGAATTACAACCTTAGTTTGCTACAGTTTTATAGTAAATAATCTTGTGTTACAGGCCTTAGGTTTTATAGTTAATATAATAACCCATGTGTATGTAGCCTTTTCAGTGAATAGGGGCCAAAAGTACCAGTGTATTATTAAATTTACATCACATTTGTCTGATTTTGCTAAAAAAATATTTTTATTTAGTTTCACTACTGCCTGTGGCCTGTATGCTCTCGACTGCCCATCAAACGTTGTAATCGAATTTTAACTCCGATTTTCCGATCAAGGTAAAATTTGATACAGATGTACGAGGTCTTGCTATTAAATAACGAGACTGGTTATGAAAAAGAGTTTTATTTTAAAAATGATTCTACAATCGAATGCTCCCCTTCAGTGTACTACCCTCTCCTCGCCACACACCGTTCTATTCGTTTCTTCCATTGGTCAAAGCATTGCTGAAAGTCTTCTTTTGTAAGAGCATTTAGGAGCTCCGCCGTTTTCGCTTCACCTCTTCCATCGACTCGAACCGGGTTCCTTTTAAGGCAGACTTGATCTTTGGAAATAGGAAAAAGTCACAGGGTGCTAAATCAGGCAAGTACGGCGCGTGTTGGAGCACTGGAGTGCCTCTAGCGGCTAAATAATGCTTTACAGACAGCGCATTGTGGGCACGTGCGTTGTCCTGGTACATGATCCACGACTTGTTTTTCCACAACGATGGCCGTTTTTTACGAACTCGCTCTCACAGTGTTGCCAAAACTTTCAAATAACAAGTTTGGTTTTCAGTTTGACCCTCTGGAACCCATTCAGTCATCACGATGCCGTTTCATAATTAACATGGCTTTAAATTTTGATTTCGACATCCTTGCTTTTTTCATTCTTGGCGATGCAGGTGTTTTCCAGTGCATGGATTGGCGCTAAGTTTCAACATCGTATTGGAATATCCAGGTTTCATCGCAAGTCATGATGTTTTCCATCAATTCAGGCTCTTCATCCAACCTCTCAAGAAAATCTAAGCAGATCTGTTGACGGACGGACTGTTGGTCAGGGATCAAATTTTTTGGGACCAGCTTCGCACAGACTTTCTTCATGTTCAATTCGACATGTAAAATTTTTCTGACAGTTTCTTTATCGCGTTTACAGTCTCAGCAATCATCCGAATGCGGAGTTGAAACAGAGACTGGTAGACCTGGACGATGGTCACCTTCGGTGCTCTCTGGGCCTTCAGAAAACCGTTTATACCATCCGAAAACATGCGCACGAGGTAGGGAATTCTCACTCGTTCTACACCTTAGAGCACCAAGTCGGAGTTTTTTTTTTATTTAACAAGAAATTTCACATTGATCCGTTGCTCGTACTTTTCGTCACACATTGTTTTCGCATGAGAAAAAAACACGGTTTTTTTTCTAACCTCTATAGAAAAAATGCTACTACACCGACAAAAACGTGTTTTCGTGCTGGAATAGTAGACACTTCCAGCTATCCAACGCTCCATTCGTTTCCCCCCTACCCCTCTAGGACACCTACTGCGCGCGCAATCTCGTTGTTTAATAGTCAGAACTCGTATAAACCCGATGACAATGCAATAGTATCTTGAAACAGACCTTGGATCTATATTTGAAGCTTATTTCAAGGTCAACTGCACTTCCCATTATCCAATTAAGCTGAAATTTGATATATATTCAGGATATGTCATGGTGACCGTCCATTAGAATATCTTGGCAACTAATGTGATTTGAATCCTGCAAGTTGTTATAATGAGGTTGTCCAAAACTTACTTGTTTTAAATGGATCACCCTGTATGTTATATTTTTTGTATTCTTTTCTTCATTTCCGATAATTTTTACTCACATTTTTTTTTTGCCCTACTTTAGCCGTTTTTTGAGAAAAAAAAAAATTTTCTAAATTTTCACCTTTAACAGGGTGTCGTCTAAAATTGAATATCGTTTCACAAATAAAATGGTTAAACTCGGAATTCCAGTTGTAGCTTTAGTTTTTTCAACACCAGTAAATTCTAGAGAAGGGACTACTAGCGAGAATTGCACAACATTCTAACGAAGTCTGTAATAATACCGGAATATTATTTGCAGTGCAGCGCGAGGAAAATGTATTGAAGTACATGCAACCGATATTGAACATTTGCCAAAATACCATTTAAACGTTTTCACTATTTTTGCATTTTAATAACATTGTAAATTAATTGAGCCCCGATAAACCATTTGAAAGATTTCTGGACTTGACAATGTCTAAGCTGGAAATCTTTCCTCAAAACATCTCCTTGCCTTTGACTAGTGAGACAACGCTCCCCCATAAATTAAAGCACACCAGCACACCCTGCGTATTTCATTTTTACCTATTTGTGTTTAGCATTAATAACTTTTAAATTTTTCGCATAAAAACGATTTATCTCGAAAACCGCCAGTTTTATCGAAATAAATTAAGAGTACTTTTTTGAAGGGGAATGACCAAAGTATTCAAAAAATCAGCTCTGTAAAATAACAACTGTCAAAAATTAGTCTCAACGAGTGTGGTTGTAAGTCCGTTCCTGACTTCTCTAATGATCTAAAACATCTACTGTAGTAGGGTTTAATGAGTGTTTATGGCCTATATTAAAATTTCATTAAATTATACAAGTCGGTCCAAAACTTAGAGCCGATAAGGTAAATCGCTGGGTATCCCTTTTAGGTCTCTGCATCTCCGTTAAGGGGTAATTTAGGATTTTTTTTTCTATGACAAAATAGGATTATTTTGACCTTCCCTATATGCTCGCCAGAAATTAGAAGGTACTTATCGGACACCCTATATATATATATATATATATATATATATATATATATATATATATATATATATATATATATATATATATATATATATATATATGTTTATGCGGCTTTCACGAATTCCTCCGTGTGAAATGCAATAGCAGTGGATATATCCTCATTATGCCGTTGTACTGCTGAAATCACATTCAGCAACCGTACAACTATATGCAGCTCCGTGTATGAATGAAATAAAATGCGAACAGTAAATGCAAACTTCATTCCAACCATATCCTTTCCGTGTTAGAGGTTGCACAGTTTGAACAAATTGCTAAGGAACACAATTTATCCTATTCCACCACCATCGTGATGATGACCTACCTGTACTACCATACCGAGAAGAAAGTCAAAACTTACCCTCCCCGCCACAGTGATACGGCAGAGGTACATGTTTCGTCTCTATTAGACTCATCAGGGTACCGACATACACCTGGCTGTGCAAAGGACAGATCGGAAGGAAGCATGTAAATACTGAACGCAGAATGAAGTTTGCATTTACTGTTCGCATTTTATTTCATTCATACACGGAGCTGCATATAGTTGTACGGTTGCTGAATGTGATTTCAGCACTACAACGGCATAATGTGGATATATCCACTGCTATTGCATCTCACACGGAGGAATCCGTGAAAGCCGCATAAACATATATACGCCATCCGGCGGGAGGTCGAAATCTAAATTTGTTTTAGGCAACGTGTTTTACAATGACACATTCAGAGTATTTTTCTTAGATATCTCCAATCTATACCTCGAAGGCCTAATTAAATTAGCTGATCTAGTGCTATAAGAGTGAAAGTGGGAATTTTGGTGGAATTTTCCACGGTTTTTATGAATCTCCAGTAGTTGGTATAAGATAAATAAACTAGGCAACGTTAGTACCCGCAATTTTATAAAGTGTGGCCTACAGTGGTCCCTGTAGCCGATACCAGAGACAAGCCGAATAGCCTTCTTCTGCATTCTAAAGATTTGAATCGCGCCAACACAGCAACCCCAAAGGTGAACACTATATATATATATATATATATATATATATATATATATATATATATATATATAATCTATTGATAATTCTCTACACAGAGAGAACCTGCCGAACATGTGCTATATCTAGCTTTATAAATTTACGAACATCCCTGAAAGAGCACATTATACAGACATCCAGACTTAGCGTACAATACCTTACAGCCATTCTCATCTCTACTCTTTAACTATGTTATCTGAAAGATTAAAATTCTTTCTGAGAGTGTAATAAGCCCATTTGTGGTTTGAGTTCCCTACCTGCCGAACATGTGCTATATCTTGCTTTATAAATTTACGAACATCCCTGAAAGAGCACATTATACAGACATCCAGACTTAGCGTCCAATACCTTACAGCCATTCTTATCTATACTCTTTAGCTATGTTCTCTGAAAGATTAAAATGCTTTCTGAGAGTGCAATAAGCCCATTTGTGGTCTGAGTTCCCTACCTTATACGAGAATCATCATCATAGCGCAGACCCAACGCTATAACCCTTTTATTACAAAAATATTTTTATCCACTTGTTACGTTCTAAAAATAAATCTGTTGATCTATAAAATGATTTCATTTTTGAGGAAGTCTAGATTTAATTTAGCGCTCCCGCTTTTCGTATTTGTCATCGATTCGAACGGAAATACTTGACTTGAATGCTCAAGCGGCTCCGAATAATTTGACGAACTCGATTCTTTCTGATTCATTTGAAATTCTGGCTGGCGTCCGACGGATTTGTATACTGGATTTATTGTACAAATAAATAATTTTGTCTGTGTTACATAGTGAAAATAACATACCAGGAATAACTTTCTATTGTTTAATTTGATTAAGTTCGTTAGTCGTTTATTTTTGTGTTTAGCTAATTTTCAAAATTTTGCGTGTTTCCGTTAGAGCATTATTAAAAATGAGAAAGTACTCTATTTTTCAAAAAAAACTTAACGCGTTATAAACCTTAAATTTTAAAAACGTGAGCTGACCTAACTAGTGTGCCAAACTTTCTGGGATTATTTATTGTTACAATTTAAATAATGAGCAAAACAGCATACCATTTGCAAGAATTAGAGGGGCATATCTTTACTGAGTACCATAGCGAAAGTTTATGAAATATTGTTACACAGCAAATTGAATAACATAACAGATGTACAAATTGAACAACCTCAGAGTACTGCCAGGAATATGGGAGAGACACGAAACCATCTATTGCAAAAAAAAACGATAGAAAAGAACTTTAATAATATACAGGGTGAATATAAATATAAAATTAATTTAATTTAATTTATGTAGGAAACTTATTTGTGATTATTATTATTATTATCTTCTGATTTCAAGAATTTTAAAATTTTCAAAAAGTATTGCCTAAGTTTAATCAAAAATACTTTGTAAATGTTTGTTTGTTGGGCGCCAGGTAAAAAATAATTATAATAAGTTGCAATTATTTCTTACCAATTTTGAAAAAATTTCAATTTTTTAATATTTTAAATATTCTACAGATATATATATATATATATATATATATATATATATATATATATATATATATATATATATATACATATGTGTGTGTGTTCCTACCTGTTAATTTGACTCTCTTCTCAGGTGAGTTCAGATTTTTAAAGATCACACTCAGATAATCAATACACAAATAGATTAAAACACAATATAAATATTTTATTCAACAATTAATAAATGGCACAATTTTCAACAATTCTGGATGAAATTATATGAACAATGCTATAATATTTCATGCAACTATATCTCATCAATATTGTCACATATTTATTTCAATTTACCATGCATCGTCCCAACCTGTATAACCTTAGCAACGTTTTATTATTTTAATTTAGCAACCGTTCACTAGATGTTACTGCAATTTAATATGTAAAACGAGGTTAATTTCACGAAATTTAGTTTATTTTTTAAAAATTTGTCGTTTGCCGTGATGTGATTCAAGTAGTTAATTAATATAGTGACACCTACTATTGATGATGAATATTATTTATGTATTATAGCATATCTTTACTGAGTACCATAGCGAAAGTTTATGAAATGTTGTTACACAGTAAATTGAATAACATAACAGATGTACAAATTGAACAACCTCAGAGTACTACCAGGAATGTGGGGGAGACACGAAACCATCTATTGCAAAAAAACAAATGATAGAAAAGAACTTTAATAATATACAGGGTGGCTCAGTAACGTGGCAAAGTTTAATAGCTCCGTTATTATTAAAGTAAGAAAGAAATATTTTTTTATAAAATTTGAAGAAATTATTTTAGGTTATACAGGGTGATATGGAAAAATGGAACTTATATATTTTTACATATCTGGATTCTCCACAAAGTTCTCTATACAGTCCTGAAACTAGATTTTCATTTTTTTGCGGCATTCTCAAATTAATGAGAAAAAGTTTTGAAAAAAAAAACATGGCGTTATAAAATTTGTTGTATTTTTCCACTATCAATGCGAACAAAAACATCTGTAACTCTTGTACATAAGAGTTCAAGAAATTGCAAACATGTACACGAAACAAAATGCAAAATTTATTTGTTATTATTTCCTTAAATTATAATTTTGTGTTTTATTGCCAATTTCGTTCCAAAATGCTTTAAAATAAATAAATTTTTCCTAGGCTGAAATGGTTGACATGATTTCTATTCTGGGTGCCAGCGACGAAAATTTTTAATGGAAGGTATCTAGAGAAAAGACAGTCAGATAGAGAGGAATTTGAAATGGAGCGTTTTGAAAGTACAGGAAGTGTGTTTAATAACAAAAATAATAGAAGAAAACGATTTCTTACACAATAAAATAAATCGAATGTCTTATTAACTGTTGAAGATCCGCGTATCTGCACAACAAATGAATAGAGCGATATCATAGGTATATAGACTTTAAACATCCAACAAAATGCCACATTCAGTTATTACAAGAACTTAATTATGGAGATTGCAAGAGTAGGGTAAATTTTTGAGAGTGGGCTTTAAATAAAATAAGAAAGCAACAGAACTTTTTAAATTATGAGTTATCTGTGATGAGGCAACATTTCATACAAATGTCAGCGTAAACAAGCACAATTTTCATTATTATGCTACTTATAATCCACTTTTTATAAGAACCCATTCACAAAAGAGATGATCTCTAAATGTATGGGGAAGAGTCTTAGATTAGTTTCTAATTGGACCATATTTTTTTGAGGAGAAAGTAATAGGTGACGTTTATTTACACTTCTTGCAAAACCACTTCCTGAGTTACTTGCCCATATGCCAAATTAAATTCGGGAACGTAAGTGGTTTCTTCATGATGGGGCTCTCGTCCATTTCTCAAAGTTAATTAATATTTGATTACAATCCTGAAATTTTTATATTATTTAAAAGAACGCAGAACCACAATTTTAAATAATATAAAAAATTCAGGAATATTCTCACAGTGTATAGATCTAGGACAACTCAAAATAATAATATCTTGTCCAGAGATATGGGTGACATGTTTTAATAAGGGTAATTTGTAGTATATCATTGGTTGAACTTTGTCTGCGAGTAGATATAGACTAAGAAAAAAACTTGCAGCTGTTGCTTTCTTAAATGATATTTTACTCTAAACTGAACTTTAAATGGTCCTTTTTAATTATTTAATTTTTAAATTAGATAAAGTGTTGATGTAACTTATTAAAAATTAGCAGAATGTTCATTGTTTTTGGTATTATTGTTTTTTTTTTTTGTAATTTTTGTTTGTAGCTTAATTGTTAATAACTCTGTACACCAGCCACAATGTATCTAAAATAAAATCGACTAAATCTTACCATTTTTGGTGTGCTACAACCGAAATACGTAATGTCAGGTTTCCTTATATTTAACAATGTAATGCACGTGATATATTGGTATTGTTATTAATAACCTTGTTCTTAAAAATCGCAACTAAGTTTTTAATTTCATTGTCATTTTTGTGTTCAGCACTCCAAAATTAACAAAAATAATGCACTTTTCATACAAGATACATCAAATAAACTAAAATCTGTTACGTAGTATAATTGTAGTAATTGTGTTGACAAGTAAATGTATATTTAAATTTTAAGGCCGTTAATACAATAAAAAAAATTGCTCTAAATAAAAATATCAAGTTTCTGTGTTTTTCTAAATATTGAAAATCATATAAAACCAAAATATTATGGTTTCTGTGTCATGGCCAAGTAAAAATAATGGATTTTTTTAAAACAGCATTTATTTTAATAGAATTTTAGGAAAGAAACAAAATATCGTCAAAACCAGCCAAGACATATAGAATAAGCTAAATAAATAAAGAGTGGCCAGTTTGAAAAAAAAAACATCATAAACCAGTTTTGAATTTTGTTAAGGTTGGATGTGTGCGGAACTGACCCTGTACAAAATATTGATTAGTTTATAAAATTAGACAATTTCTTTAACCTTTATCTGTAACAGTTACAGGTGTTTTTGTTCTCATTGTTGTTAGTTGAAAAATATAAAGAATTTTATAACGCCATGCTCTTTTCAAAATTTTTTATTATTAATTTGCGAACGCCCAAAAAAAAATATAAAACTTATTTCAGGGTATAGCAGAAAATTTTGTTACAAACCGAAATATGTATAAAAATTTTCTTAGACTTTTGAATAAAATATTTTTTTTTTACTTTTATAATAAGGAAGCTATTAGATATGTAGCCTTTGTAGATCTCGAGAAGGCATTTAACAGTACTAAGAAAAATGGCATGCATGTGTCTGAAAGAAATGCAGGTAAATACTATGCAAACACACAATAAATTATTTAAGAACGAACACCTACAAATTAGAAGAATTTCGGACGAAAGCTGGATTAAAGCAAGGCGGTATGTTAAGTTTAATATTCTTTTACTTAATATTGGACGATGTAATAAAACTTAAACAAAGAACCAGGAATACCCAAGGGGAATATATATATATATATATATATATATATATATATATATATATATATATATATATATATACATACTTGGTTCTTGAACCATAGATTATATCATTTTTTCCTTATTTTGTCTTTTCCTAAACCCAAGAAAAGACAAAATAAAAAAAACATATTACGCTTTTGCTGATGACTTTGGGATATATGCTAAAAATTAAGAGGAACCGCAATAAAACTTAGATATATGGAATATAACATACAAAAGCAATAATTTAGGAATAAACATTGAGAAGGCAACGATAGGAAAAAACGATATATAGATAGTGAAAGCTTGACAATAAAGATAAGTTATACAGTGCCTACGAAAGACTAAAGATACAGAAAAATAGTATTATAAAATTTATACAATTTATAAGACACTATTTATACTAATTATATGGATGCAAAAGGACACTTACACAAAAACATAATAAAATACCTAAAAGGTCTTAAGACTGTAACAAAAAGATACAAGATAGGCAATAAAAGAGAAGACAGAAAGCAAAATTTTGAAACAAGAAAAAAACTAGCAAAATATATAAGCAAAAATGGATGATTAGAATGTTTGCCTTAATACCTTAACACCTTCGAGTATAATAAGGTTTTTGATTATAATTAAAAAAAATTATTTAAAAAAATAATAATTCTAGGAAAGTGTAATAGTGCTTTATTGAGATCGCGATTATGTTTGCTAGAGTTGGGGAGAATTTAAAAACTTCTTAGCACTTTTGAGACATAAAGGTCCTGTACTTCAAAGTAGTTTTGAAATTTGAAGCCATTTGTTGTGTTTAAAGAACTTGATAATTGAAAGAATTTTCTGTCTTATAACATAGTTAGTTATTGACATACGCACACCGTTATGCGTAATGTTTCTTTTAAATTACTTTTCCCCTCTCTTTTAGAACGTATGGATATTTTTAGTTTTTATAGATATTTAGTTGATTTTTAATATATGTAAAAATATCCAGACTTTTGGTAATATTTCATTGAACGTGTTTAATTTGACTTGCTTTTGAGCTTTGCACACTGGGTATTCATCTGTTTTGCCATCTGCGAGAATTGAAATACCATTATCACAGATTTCCCTATTATGGTTTCTAAATTTAGTGGCATGGTGTTATCGTTACTGCCGTCTAAACTATTTTGTAATAAAGGCAGAGGGGCAAGCGTAACGATCCTCGTATTAATTTATCTTTAATGTTTTCAGATAGGTCATACTTTTTTTATTTTTTAGGTAAGTTTCCCGTAATTAACCACAAACCACACCAGCATGCTTTGTAAGTAGAAAAAATATTACCGTTTTATACTTCTAGACATGGCTTCGATTTTATACCCTTGGATATTTTTTTATGTACTTATATATTTATGTAGAGCTTTTATTCTTCATTTGCTTTGCTATTCGTTGGACGTAGCCATACAATATTGAACTTATTTTGAGTACTTCGTACAATTGGAACTGCCAGTGCCATAGAACTCAACGCACACACACTTTGTATTAAACTAAAACGAATGGTGAATCATTTTTAAAGTGTCAAATTGTTCAAATTTACTTTTAAATTGATAAAGTTGTAATTAAAAAGCCCTCGTATAACATTTATTCATTTTATCAGTCTGTTCCGATCAATTATAGTTTAGCTATAAAAATTATGTGACTTAATGTTGTAAATGAGTTTCTGATTATGATATATTATTTCTTTAATTAAAATGGTATAAACGTTTCCAATTGTAATACTAAATATTAACTATTTCATTTAGTTATTAACACATAATCTTTGAAGAAATAGGGTATAATTAGTATTTCGATGCAAGGCCAATATCAAATTTCGAACAACCTTAAGGCAGAAATACTGAACGTGTGTTAAATTAAGCTAATAATACAAGTTGTCGCTTTAGAGATGATAAAATTTTGACAAGATTCTCTTCTAGATAAAGAAAAATAATAATGATATTAAATGACAGCAATATTCACAACAATATGATATATATATATATATATATATATATATATATATATATATATATATATATATATATATATATATGAAGTAAAATGCGAACAGTAAATGCAAACTTCTCTCCATCATATCCTTTCTGTGTTAGAGGTTGAACAGTTAGAACAAATTGTTATAAAACGCAATTTATCCTATTCCACCACCATCGAGATGATGGCCTACCTGTACCATCATACCGAGAAGAAAGTCAAAACTTACCCTCCCCGCCCCAGTGATACGCCACCCGGCGGGAGGTCGGAGAAGCCGCGTTCAGTATTTGCATGCTTCCTTCCGATCTGTCCTTTGCACAGCCAGGTGCATGTCGGTACCCTGATGAGTCTAGTAGAGACGAAACATGTACCTCTGCCATATCACTGTGGCGGGGAGGGTAAGTTTTGACTTTATTCTCGGTATGGTGGTACAGGTAGGTCATCATCTCGATGGTGGTGGAATAGGATAAATTGCGTTTTATAACAATTTGTTCTAACTGTGCAACCTCTAACACAGAAAGGATATGATGGAGAGAAGTTTGCATTTACTGTTCGCATTTTACTTCATTCATACGCGGAGCTGCATATAGTTGTACGTTTGCTGAATGTGATTTCAGCACTACAACGGCATAATGTGGATATATCCACTGCTATTGCAACTCACACGGAGGAATCCGTGAAATCCGCATACGCACACACACACACACACATATATATATATATATATATATATATATATATATATATATATATATATATATAATAATAAAATAGAATAAAATATTGGCGAAGCGGACGTGAAAATTTGTCAATCTACATGATTCTTGTGTTAAAAAGTGCGGAGCACTCCAAAATATGGAAAAACTCAGGGTACGACAGATGGCGACAGTGCTGTTTCGTTCTAATATGGGACTCGTCAGGCCACCGCATTCGGTACAAACCATCATCTCGCCTTTGCATCCTATAAAGCTGGGTTTAAAATCAAAAAACAGCAAACCAGACGACAAAGGCGACATGTCGATGGTCCACTTGATAATACAAGAACCACACAGAATAACAAAGTTTGTAAAAGAACCGTCATATGGTAGCGCGACGGTGAATTAAAACAGAAATATGTAAAATCGAGTACACGAAACGCGCTGCCCGAAGGATAGGGGTCGCATTTTTCGGTACTGGCAAGCAAGCCTACCGCTTATTTTATCAGCTAAAGCCACGTGTCTTACCAAACGATCCCACCATAAGAGCATCGTTTAGCGTGTTTCAAAGCCAAACAAGTAAAAAAATAAGTAGATAAGTTTTTGTCCGTGTAATTTAAAATAAAATAGAATAAAATATTGGCGAAGCGGACGTGAAAATTTGTCACTGATTCTTGTGTTAAAAAGTGCGGAGCACTCCAAAATATGGAAAAACTCCGGGTCCGACAGATGGCGACAGCGCTGTTTCGTCCTAATATGGGACTCGATTTTACATATTTCTGTTTTAATTCACCGTCGCGCCACCATATGACGGTTCTTTTACAAACTTTGTTAATCTGTGTGGTTCTTGTATTATCAAGTGGACTATCGAGATGTCGCCTTTGTCGGCTTGTTTGCTGTTTTTTGATTTTAAACTCAGCTTTATAGGATAAAAATGCGAGATGATGGTTTGTACCGAATGCGGTGGCCTGACGAGTCCCATATTAGGACGAAACAGTGCTATCGCCATCTGTCGGACCCGGAGTTTTTCCATATTTTGGAGTGCTCCGCACTTTTTAACACAAGGATCATGTAGATTGACAAATTTTCACGTCCGCTTCGCCAATATTTTATTCTATTTTATTTTAAATTACACGGACAAAAACTTATCTACTTATATATATATATATATATATATATATATATATATATATATATATATATATATATATATATATATATATATATATATATATATATATATATATATATATATATATATATGAGGATAGTCTTCACTGATTAGAAAACTAGGGTGTGTCTTTGGGTATCGCTCCTGTGAGGACTATTAAAAAGCACTTTTTTAGCTAGTGCAAACTTTTGAAAATAAGTATTTTCTTCTTCAGGACTGAAAAAAACAATGCTTTTTTTTATATACACATTCTTTTTTTATTAAGGACTGTAAAGTAGTCACTGCTAATGATTTAATTTAATATAAATAAAACGAAAAGCGGGAGTTTTAGTATGCATTTTTACGAGATTTCGCCAATATATTTTTAAAATTTATTATTAATTTCAGGACGTAGGCTGATGACTTTTACTTTTACTTTTTCTTTGTAATTTTTTTTTGTCGAATGTCAATTTATGTTTGTTGACATCATTTTGTGAACATTTAGGTTTAAGTTATTGATTAATGGGGTCCCAGTCTACATCCAGTTAATTAACTCGGAGATTAAACCATTTTAATTAGTTATTATTTCATAATCACTTTCCAACATACATGATTATGATTGGACACCTCCTCAGGCCAATTACAATGCGGAAAATCATATATGATGGAAAATGATTATAAAATAATAACTAATTAAAATGTTTTAATTTGACTTAATTAATCAGTAACTTAGACCTAAAAATTCACAGTATGATCTAAAAAAACAAAAACATATAATAAAAAAATATATAAATAAATGTAAAAAGAGCAGTTAACTCTCAGCTTGGTCCTGAAATTAATAATTAATTTTAAAATATAAGTAAATTCAGCAAAATCTCGTAAAAATTCATAATCAAATTCCCGTTTTTCCTTTTATAGATTTTAAATTAAACTTTTAAAAAATAATGTTCATTTAAAAATAAAAGCATTATTTCTTCTTATTGTAGTAGAAAATAAATATTTTTGAAAGCTTGGAGCAGCTATAAATATGTTTTACTTTTAATACACTCACCAGGACGCATACTCCAAGACACACACTACTTTAATTATATATATATATATATATATATATATATATATATATATATATATATATATATATATATATAATATGACGAGCTATTTTGATAACAGTTTTTTCTCACAAAAATGGTTTGTAAGATGATTGCAAAAAACTTAATTCCATCCAAAAAAAAATTCTGTGGAGTATATGGAGATGGAGTCTTCTGAGATTTTTTTATTATATTCCCGGGTCCGTCCTAAAGCCGGATGCACTGCGACCAGAGTAGGCCTATTGTGCTCACCCTAGACATTACAGCCACTCTGTCAACCTAGTCCTCTGGCTCAATCTGCACAGTCCTGCTAAGGAGTGAGTCGTTTCCTCGGCTTGTCCACATAGTCTGTAACCGAGGTTTCCGTTATATAGATTCATTCTATTCAGATGTACTTTGACGGCCATGTGTCCCGTCATTATACCCGTAATAGTCCTTAATTGCTTTCTACTCATTTGTAGTAATTTCCTTGCCAGTTTCGGGTCCGGATTCCCAATAAATAGCTTGCTGTGATTTAAACCCTGTCTGGTCATCCAGTGGTTTTTATGTTCTCTTTTGCTTCTGAGATTTTGCTTAAAATATAAAAAATAAAAACCTGCCTAAAAATCTAGCTTGTTAATATAGTTTTTTTTTTTATGATTTGCTAGTTATAATAGATAAAAATTACAGATTTTCTTTCAGTTTTCCAGTAAGTATTCTAAGTTATATTTTACCAAATATTGCACAAACTGATGAAAACTAAATTTTTATTATTTTAAATTGGTATTTTAATCAATATACATTATTGGACAAAAGTATATACCGACTGTGCCACCACACTAAAAACAATCCGTAGTGATATTTTGTTATGTTTTCCACTCTCTGCTATGATCCATTAATTTGTTAATTAATTAAGACCCAAAAATTAGGTTTTATTTTTTGTTTTTTGCTTATGAAATCAAAACGAATGAAGCAATCTCGATAGTGTAAACAAACGAGTTGTATATAATAAAAATACCAGCAAAATGAGCCCTGGACCGACTCAATCTGATCATTAGTAACGTAAAAAACAGAAACACCCGAAATTTTCGGCTTTTTTTCAAAAATTCATATCTTGTTCTTCGTGAAATAATAGTAATTTATATGTTCATTATTGTTTGTACAATTGCCATTTGAAATTGTGCATTATCTTTCAGCGGGTCCGAATATATCATTAATAGATTTAAATTTTGTCAAAAGTTTTAAAAGTAGAAGTAATATTCTACAAGCCTGTATTTTCATTTTGCATCAAAAATTGAATGAATACGTGAAAAGTGCTAGCAAACATAACTGAAAACAGCCGAGCGCGTGAAAGTAGAAAAGTAGTGGGGGTAGCGCAGCTGCCGAGAGGAGTTGTATTTATATAGTATACACGACTCCCCTTGGCAGCAATATTGCCCCCGCTACTCTTCTACCTTCACGTGCTCGGCCGTTTTCGGTAACGTTTGCTAACATTTTTCATTCAATTTTTGATGCAAATTGAAAATACAGACTTGTAAAATGATACTTCTTCTTTCAAAATCTTTTTACCAAATTAAAGTCGGACCATCTACGAATCATTTAGGCGCGTTGATAGATAGTGCAGTAAAAATTTCAAATGTCAATTGTGCAAAAACTAATGAACCAACACCCCTGGTTTTGGCACGTATAAAGTACATATAAATTACTATTATTTCGCGAACGGTCAGCGCTACAACTTGAAAAATAACTTAAATGTGAATTTTTGAAAAAAGCGCTGAATTTTTCGGTTTTTCATTTTTTTCTCCAATAATCCGATTGAGTTGATCTAGGGCTCATCTTGTTGGTACTTTAATTCTCTATAATTCGTTTTACACCATCAAAATTGCTTCACTAGTTTTGATTTTGTAAGCAAAAAAAAACGCAATTTTTTTGTTTTAATTGTTTATAACAAATTAGTGGATCATATTCAGAGTGGAAAACATAACAAAATATCACCACAGATTATTTTTAGTGTGCTGGCACAGTCAGTATCCTGAAAGTCTTTTTTCACGAAAAATTTCTATTGATTGGCCTAGCATAGCAACAAAGTGATTTTAAATTGAAAAAAATCATACGTTTGTGATCTCTAGCAAATTTTAATGAAATATTATCCTAATTTTGGTAAACCATTAGGAATCTAGTCTAGTTTAAACGTCGTACAAACAAACAAAAATAAAGATAATGCGACTCCGACGATCCCATTTTAGTATTTAATTAAACTATTTTAATATACATATAAACAAAATAAATTAAGGAGATAATCTATTGGGGAAGAAGTAATCCAATAACGACCTGCAAAGAAACTTTAATTTTATAGTCGAGCCGCCAGTTCGATCTTAATATCATAGCGGTAAAATCTTATAATAGCTAAACACTTAATATAGGGAGTAGTAGAGCATAAAATAGAAAACATCATTGTAACCAGATATCTGCACTGCATCAGTACTGGTTGATCTAATTTATTAAATAATGTTTCCTTCCGGAAGTTGTACTATGATTCGTATTTAGATCATTTCCTAGTATTTTTTGTATCTATCAATATGGTTTCTATTTACATCTTTGACAGATGATTAGAACCGAATGTACATATAGGATGTAAAAAACATTGTTGGGAAAATTTTTCTTTAGTCACCAATAATAATAATGAATCATTATCGAATAAGATAAATATCTTTGGATCTTCTTTAGCAAGATATGGGGCGTCAAAATCTTACTTACCTATATTTAATATTTTATTTCATATTAGCGAAACAACACTAGCTAAAATTTCTCTCAGTGACGTTTTATACTTACAGGGTGTTTCCGAATAAGTCCGAAAATTTTTTAAGAATTATTCTTCAGCTAATTTTAAGCATAAAATAAATAAATATGTCCGATAATGCTTAATTTTTAAGATACAAGGTGTTAAATTTTATTATTATTTTTATTTTTTTAAATTTATATCATTTTTTTTTTAAAGATAATTAAGTCAGATTTGGAACATATAACACTTTTTTCGGGTCTCATAAAAAAATTATTATTATGTGAAATAATGTACAGAGTGGTACTTTTTTTGCGGGTCTGTAAAATTTTACCCTCTCGAACTTTTTTTTCGGGCCCCACTGACTCGATTTGATTATTCATTTAGCTTTCTCATCCTATTGTGAGACTTTTTTGTCTCACAAGTTTTTCTATAAAAGGCAATAGGTTTTCCACAAAAAAATAGAATATGTTCAGATGCATCTCCAATTATGTTCTGTAGGGGTGGTTTATTAAGTGACGAAAATATATAGTAGGCTGTTATCAAATAAGTTCTCGCTTAATTTGTCATATTGGTTTTTTGTTGTACTGTGTTATAATTTCTGTAGATAAGTGTGATTGATTTTATGTATGTTTACAAATGTTAAATATGAATGAATGAATATGCATTTTGTTTATGGTGATACTAATGGAAATGCATTAGAAGCTCAACGGATTTATGCTGAATTATATCCACAACATAGGTTACCTCATCATAACACATTTATTCGTCTTGATCACCATTTACGTGAAAATGGTACTTTCCAAAACGAACATGTGATTGTAGACGTCCTCGGAAGATAAGAACCGTAGCGCTAGAGGAAGCTGTTCTTAATTTAATTGAAGAATATCCTAAAATAAGTACTAGAAAAATTGCCAATATATTAAATATAAGCATTGTCACAGTATTCTGAATTTTAAGGGGGTATTCTGAGTAGAATAAAAAGGAAATAAAAAACATTTTTACCATCCATTTTTTTACAAGATGTTTATTGACGTTTCAAGAATATAAAATGAAATCACCAAAAAAAAAATTTAAGGAGTTACAAGATAGTGTGAGTGAGGGCTGAAAAAAAGGTGCGTCCTGGTCGACATGTTTTCAACCCTTGTAGTGTTCTGAAATAAAAAATTCCAAAATATTCGTAACACGTCCCTATGACTCGGACCATGGAAAGAGAGAAAATTTTTTTTTCAGAAAATGACGACGATATGAAAAAAAAAATTGTCCGTGCATTTTGACCTCTCCGAATTTTTTAAATATAGTAAGAAAAAATTTCAAAATCCATGCTCCCCGATATAGAAGATACGTAAAGAAAATTTTCATCAAATTTCAAGTAAATCGTTCCAGTTGATATATCAGGTCGACAAGATCCAAAAAAGTAATTTCAGGATAAAAGCGTTTAAAGTTTAAGACAAAGTTTCTACAGTGTAACTCAGATAATGGTACTTAATACTCACGTTTGTTTCATCGGCGATCCCTGATTCATACATTGGGCCTTCTTCTACTTCAAAATTAATATTTTCTGAAGTTCTTTTAGCTAAATTAGTTGTTCTAGTTTCTTTAGAAACAGCAGAAGGTCGCAGTTCAGAGCGGTCAATTCGAACATCGTTGCGTCTGACAGCAAATGTATGAGCTTCAGTACCAGTAGTGATGCCCATGAGTTCCATAATTTTTAAAATAGGCAAAAAACCTTCATTAACAATGGTAACAGCTAAATAACTAGCAATTTCAATTGTCCGTCTCCCGTAGCCCTGATATCTGATTGCTTCTTATTTTTGCCACTTATTGTAACTTTGGCAAAAACTTGATTTTACAACTGTATCGACCACTTTCTTACTATATTTACCAATAAGGATTGTAACGCCAAAAAGTGAGATGAATCCTAGGTTGCAGTGACCTTCGGGGAACTCGATCCTCAGGTAGTCGGGCAACATCTGCCGTGTATTTTTTGATTCTCTCCGGCCGGCCGGTTTAGTTGCCACGTCACAAAAGTCGGTGTAACTCCGAAAATAGTTCGAATTTTGAAAAATCCTTTTAAGGCAATATTCCTAAAGGTGTAAACTTTAAAAATATGAAATATGAAAAAAAATCAATTTTTTCCAAATTTCTGGACCAAAATACCCCCTTTAAAAGAACACCAATTGTACCCCTACCATATTCAGAGAGTGCAGGCGCTTTTACCTCGAGACATTTTGCCGCATTTAGTTTTTTTCCAGTGGATACTTCAAATGATCGCACAATCTCTCCTTTTTTATTTGGTATTTTGTTTACTGATGAGGCAAACTTTTCTAGGAAATCAATAAGAAATTTTCACAATAATCACATTTGGGCTGAAGAAAATCCACATCCATTTCTTGAAGCCAATTATCAACATCAGTTTTCATTAAATATATGGATTGGTGTTCCAGGCAATTATCTAACTGGCCCATGTTTTCTTCCATTAAGATTAAATGGCGACTATTACTGTCACTTTCTCGAGGAGTTACCTGCCTTTCTTGAAGAGGTTCCTCTTCAAGTTAGATAAGAACTATGGTTTATGCCTGATGGCGCTCCAGCACATTTCAGTATCAATGTATGCTCTCACTTAGAGGCAGTGTATTCAAATCGTTGTATAGGTTGAGGAAGCACTCAGCACTGGCCTGCCCAATTTTCGGATCTAAATCATTTGGATTTTTGCATCTGGGGTTTCCTGAAATTTTTAGTTCATGCATCTCTTGTTGAAGATTTGAGAAATTGCATTATTGTGTCTTGTGAAAGAATAAGAAATACCCCAGGATACGTTCTTCAATAAGACGAAGATCGAATTCTTGCATTGTGGCTGAGGGTGGTCATTTTCAACATTTGTTGTAATTTCTGTTATTAATATTTTGTTACTGTCGTTCAAATTCTGTTATGATTATGTTGTGTTTTTTTCTTACTTCCTGTTAGTTAAAACAAATATTTATGAAAATTAATTAAAACAAATACATTATGATTTTTTACTTATGTATTTTCTTTTTTTTTTGTGGAAAAACTTAAGAGACAAAAAAGTTTCTCAATATGATGGGAAGGTTAACTGAGTGATCAGTGGCATCAGAAAGAAAAAATCGAAACGGTGAAATTTTCCAGACCCGGGAAAAGTACCGCATAATAATATTTTTTATGAGAACGGTTAAAAGAGTTAAGTGTTCCAAATTTGACTTAATTATCTTTAAAAACAAATGATATAAATATAAAAAACTAAAAATAATAATAAATTTTAACACCCTGTATCTTAAAAACTAAACATTATCAGACATACGTTTATATGAAGTTTTGTGCTTAAAATTCTCTCAAGAATAATTGGCAGCCATTGGAAGTCATAGCTCCCCGCGCGCAAACAACTTCCATGGCTTCATCTAAGCAAAAAGATGGGTTAGGCATATTTAGCCAGTAGCAAAATAGTTGTCTTAAATCAGAAAACACTGTTCTTAATCATACGAGGGTGATTCGATAAGTTCTAGGCCTGAAACAGAGAGAGGGCGCTGAGATCAAATAACTATAATATTTTGTAAGCATTAACCGTCTATCTAGACACAACGATGACAGTACAACTTGATGACGAGCTAAAGACGAACCGCATCCCAATCAAAAGAGGAGTAAGACAGGGAGATACAATCTCGCACAAATTTTTTACAATGGCCCTGGAAGACTTATTCAAATCATTAAATTGGGAAAATAAAGGGACAAACTTTAATGGTAGATTCCTAAATCATCTGAGATATGCAGATGATATACTCTTGATCGCATCCGACTGGGAAGACCTGTAGTCAATGATAAACGACCTCCATGAAACATCGCTCCAACGAGGATGAAAGATGAATCTGAGAAAAACAAAAGTAATGTCAAACTCAGACGAACAACAAGTTATAACAGTAAATGCAACCGAAATAGAACAGGTGAATGAATATATATACTTAGGCCAAGCCATAAGAGCAAGTAAGGACAACCAGACAGCCGAAATAACACGAAGAACTCGATTGGGATGGACAGCGTTCGGAAAACTCTCCTATGTTTTGAAAACTCAGAATATTCCCTTATACCTAAGAACCAAAGTATCTGATTGTTGTATATTGCCGATTGTAACATACGGAGCGCAGACGTAGACCTTTACAAAATCAAATTTGGACAGAATCCGCACAACTAAAAGGGCTATGGAACGACACATGTTAGGAATATCATTCAGAGATAAAAAAACGAAATGAGTGGATAAGAAGAAAAACCAACGTAGTTGACGCTATAGAAAGAGCAGCATCGCCAAAATGGAAATGGGTAGGCCATAACGAACGAATAAAATACAACCGTTGGAATTCATAAATTGGAAAATGGCGCCCATATGAAGGGAAAAGATCCAGAGGCACGCCACAGATGAGATGGAAGGATGACATAGTCAGACATGCTGGCTTGATGTGGCAAAGAATATCCCAGAATAGAGAGATTTGAAAACAAATAGGGGAGGCCTATATCCAGTTTTGGAAGGATGAAAACTAGGCTAAAATGAAAATGAACCTTGAGATGACGCCCTACAAAGTTTTAGATGTTTGAGTTCAGTTGCTTGTTTGTGGCGATCGGGTGAACACATAAGGTTCGATATTTCGTGAAAGATGGATAAAATTGAAGTTCGAGAGGTTATAAAGTAGTTTGTTTTAAAGGGCTTAACTCCTACGGACATTAAAAATGAGTTAGGTTTTACTTTAAAGAATTTTTCTCCTCCGTTTTCGACAGTAAAAAAATGGGCTGCTGAATTTAATCGTGGTCGTACATCAATTCAAGATGATGAGCGCTCGGGACGCTCAAAAACCGCTAGAACTGACAAAATTGCCACAAAAATTCACATGTCATCCTTCATGACCGCCGAGTGAAAGTACGAGAGCTTGCTGGTATAGCAAACATCTCGATAGATCGCGTCCACTACATTTTACATGATGTATGGGTGAGGGCAGGTGAAAGTGCGCCAAAAAAAAGCTAAAACGGTTCCGTCTGCAGGAAAAGTCATGGCAACAGTTTTTTGGGATTCAAATGGCGTGGTGCTTATAGACTATTTAGGACAAGGCAAGACCATCACCGGGGAGTATTACGCTTCACTACTGGACCGCTTGCAGCATGTGATTAAGGCTAAGCGTCCACATCTTGCCAAAAAAAAAGTGCTTTTTCATCAGGATAACGCGCCTGCACACAAATTAAATGGTTATTGCCGCAAAACTCCATGACCTACGTTTCGAAGTGCTTCCACATGCGCCATATTCGCCGGATCTGGATCCCGGCGATTACTTTCTCTTTCCAAACTTGAAAAAATGGCTCGCTGGACGAAAATTCCCTTGAAATAACGACGTCAAAACAGCGACAACCGCTTATTTTGCAGAATTGGACAAATCATATTATACTACGGGTATTAAAATGTTAGAACATCGTTGGTCTAAATGTATTGAAGTACAAGGGGACTATGTTGAAAAATAAATAAAAACATTTTCAGAAATCTTTTTTTTTTTTTATCACGCCGACAACTTATCGAACCGTCTTCGTACATAATGATATTCCAATCACAGTTTAGCTTAAAATGCGTATAAACAAATAACTCAGCGTTTTTTATATGAAAATTTCATCTTTAAACTAATGTAACTTTGTTATAAACAAAGAAACGGAGCTTATCAAGTATCATTTTGAAACTGATAACTACATCTTTCAAGTGAACGTTTGTATAGCTTATTTCGATGATTAGAAGTCAAGTTATAAGTGAAAAGGCTTGAACCTCTTTGCAATTTCTCGTTTTTTTAACAGTAACTTTGCAATAACTGGTTCTAATTAATATTTCTTGATAAACATTGAACGAAGTTATTTGTATTCAATACAGTTATCGACATGCATTGGTTTTATATTGAAACCTGTCATGGATAATTTTTTTCGGCGTTTTAAACAAGTAAATTGTTAATAATAAATTATCTGACCACTTGTCGAAAAAACAAGTTTCATATTCGGATTCAGTGGGAAAAAAATACATCGAAAACACTTACAAGTCATTTTCATTTTATACATACTTACTTACTAAACGTACTTACCTATTAACAAAAATACCTCAAACTTCGATATATTGATTATAATACAATTTTTTTCACAGTTACTTATGTTCATAAAATATTCTTAAGAAAAGTTTTTCATCGTTTACTTTTAGTAGGAGTTTGATAAAGGAATACTTAAAAGAATGAAGCTTTTGGCATATAAAAAATATTTTGGCCTTAAGTACTTCGTTATCACAACTCTCTGAAAGGTAAACATTTTCCAAATTATTTACTTCAAGTTAATGTAAACAAAAACAACTTTTATTAGAATTGACGCCTTTTTATGTACCGATATTTCTAAGCTAATTAACACTTCATAAAAATTCGGGACAACCTGTCAGAAACTTCTAGGTTTAGGTTTACCCAACACTCACGCTTAAGTGCTGGGACTGGTGTTGACTGATTATAAAATTTGAACTTATGTATATAAAATGTGGGTGTAGGTGGATATGGCTGTATGCTTTTAATTTTCAGCTAGCATGTTAAAAGATTGCCTGGTGTTTGTTTTATAAAATACATATTTCATTTTATATGAGTATATTCTTACTTCAAGGTGTGTGAAATGTTAAAAATTGCTTTGCTTTATAGAGAACTTTCGATTAAGCAAGCTAAATGGTAGTAGTGGTACAGGGTTGCAAAAAATCCATTCATCATAGAATACACAATAAAGAATTGCTCGTAGATAAGGCCAACTGCCTTTAGATAATGAACCCAAAGGTAAAATAGTATTTCTTTTTCATTTCCCTAATGTTTATATTGTGGAATGTATCTTAAAGAACTTCATTTTTTTCAATCCACCAAATCTTCCCAACTTAAAGTGAGCTTCTAGAGCAGCGGTTTCTAATCTTTTTCTGATTGCCAATCCCTTTGAAAAACCATAATAAATTGGTGAACCCCCTGTGTACTCATTAGGAACAGTAAATGACTGGCTGACTCCGTAGCACTACAACCCAGGGTGGGTCTTGGCTGCCTCGACTATCTGTCTCCACCTAGAACGGTCTTGTGCCAGCTCCCTCCATTCTCGCTGGTCAACTTCAAGGATAGCTAGATCCTTGTAGATGTTATCTCTCCATCTAAGCTTAGGTCTTCCCAGTGGTCTTTTTCCTTGTGGTGTTTCCTCCCATACCCGTTTTATTAGTCGATCGTTTTGACTCCTTTGTATATGACCTGCCCATCGTAGTCTTCTGGACTTTATTTTTTGAATGATGTCAGGGCTTTGATATATTTGCGCAAGCTCTATGTTGCTTCTCATTCTGTGACGGCCTGTTTCAAGGTATCGGTATGGGCCATATATTATGCGCAGGATTTTTCTCTCAAACCTTCTTAGCAGCTCCGTATCGTGGACTGTCAGAGTCCATGTTTCACTGGCGTAGCTTGCTACTGGTCGTATTATTCTTCGATAATTTTCGGTTTTTGCCTTTTTAGTGATAAATTTTGACTTGAGCAAGGTTTGTATCGCAAATGTACATTTATTTGCTTGTGTGATGCGCTGTTTAACCTCTTCCTGCATATTATTGTTTGCCGTTATCACTGCGCCCGGGTACTTGAAAACTCGCACATGCTCAAAATTATAGTCATCCATAGTGACGTTCTGCCTGATTCTGTCTCGGGCGGGGTTGCAGGAGACATGCATGTTTTGGTCTTTCCTTCATTTATTCGGAGCCTTAGTAAATGAAACAGTAAAATTAGGGTATTAAAATTAATTTTCCATATTAAATAACGGTTCATTACGAAAAACAAAAACATAATCGTAAAACATTTAAATACCAACATTTTTAAAACTACACACAAAAAAAAAGTTTACTCAAATCAAAGCAAATATACTCATTTTGAGAAAATCTTAACTTTGTAGTTAGAGTTACTCAACTGAATATAATATTCATCATTCTGAGATTAGAAATTCTCAAATTCCAAACAAAAGTTATTTTATTCCAGTGGAGATTATGGAATGATTATATTAAATTATGCGTCATCACAAATTATGATTACATAGTTCAAAACTTAACATTTTGGTGCTTGACGGGAATTTACAATTCTAGTTCTTTTGAGATTTACCGATCTCGAAGTAAATAAATTGATAAATTATGGGTGAAAATTAAATCACTCCATTGAAAAATAAGAAGTTATTGTAACGGATATAGATCATTTTAGACTAAGATTACATATTCTAAAATCAAACCAAACGAAACTCGGAGTAAATATAATCACATTTAATTTGATTTAACTTATATAAGAATGTGTGGTTTAAAAATAAAAAATATCTTTTCTAAAAAAATCACAAAAATGTAATGTTACTGGATTCTTATTATATTAAAGATATTTATTATATATTATACAACACATTTTTATCAGGTAATTCAGAACGTTACAAGAATATGTCAATTTAAATTCAATATTAATAAACAAGTATAAAGTTGATAACGATTAGTGATACAACCTAATCGAAACGTTGTAAAAACAAACAAAAATAAAGACAATGCAAGTTCAACAACCACATCTTCATTATTGTCTACAACCTGCAAACGTTCCTTGTTTAAAAACGTCCTTGTTAGGCCTATTTTATGCATATTATGGTACATCTTATATGTTGTGTTTGTAAGAGTATCAATAAATAAATGCAAATATAGGATATTAAGGATAAAAAATTAGAAATAAAGTCTTGACATTGGTGAGAGGAATAGATGTGGTCCGAAAATAAGTAAAATTTTCTATTTTTGCTTATTTAGTAATAAAAGAAAAGGATTTTTTATAGAAACAGAGTCAACATTTGAAAAAATGCACTTTTTTATAAAGTTTTTTTTTTCATTTTCTTCTTAGTTTTCATTCCATTGGTATTTTCTAGCATTATTAGCCTAACTTTATGTTCTGACGGAACAATATAATTTATTCGGAAGAGGTCTCTAAAAATTACAATATAATTTTAATTTATTGAACATAATCTCTTTAAACAAAACAAACAAACTTTCCAAATATACTGATTGAGGAACTATGCTTTCCTCATTATTCACTGAATTTTGTGATTTTTTGTCATCGGAACGAAATAATATATTTCTGGCAGTGTTTGCGACTTTACTCCGTTGCCTTGATCGATTTATGGTAAGGATTTTCTAGTTTTCTTATAGAAGCACAATAATATATTCTCAAGGGTTTTGTTGGAAATAAATCTTTGCTACTAACGAGTTGAATTCATCCCATTGTAACTGTAAAAAAAATATGTGACAAAAATTAGCTATCAATCATGAAATCTTTGGTATATTTTCAGGGATAATTATTTTTTAAGTGTTGCATTCTCTTTCTATTATTAACATTTTGAAATTTACTATCAAAATGCTTTGCCTGCTCTCGCGCTTACAATAATTTTATTATTTTACCTATATAATTGATACCAAGATCCATAAAATTTAAACGTAAATAAATGCCGAAGTATCTTCGTTCGCCATTTTATGATTCTTAAATGTAAACCACTAAGCGAATAAATGTAGCAAACATCACTTTACTAGTTTTCTATTATTTAAGTTAATTAAATATTTTTTGAAATTATTTACCTTGAAATCGCTTTATAATGTCTTGGGATAAGTCCCAAGAAGTTAATATCGCATCCAGATTATCATTCCCTGCACTAGCAACAAAAAAGTTTCAAAATATTCAAAACCGTTAAATTCGCACCGACACAAGCCGGGGTTATCCATCCATTTTCGATTGTCGTGTGCTCTGCGGGTGGCAGGCGGTAATCTATAGGCATCGGATCGGTAATTACCGGTTGGTTCCGACTGTAATAAGAATTTGAAATTCTCAATTAAAATAGAATATATACTCAATATGAGAAGATCCGAGTTTTGGTTTGAATTAGTCTATTATACTTAAAGTAATCCCCAAAATGTTTTTGACTGAATAAGTATTTCTTTTTTTAAATTGACACAAAAATCTTGTTTATATTCTACGAAATACTTATTATAAGCAGGACATTTTTTTGAAAAATCATTATTATCAGGCTGATTTTATTGACTCACTTCGTATTAAATATATTTTCTTAAATTAGATAGCTGCAGTTTCAAATTTAATATATATATTTATCAGAAAATCTTTAAACTCATTTTGATTATTCATTTTTTTGTGTGTGTAAAGTGATAAAGCTTATTCAACAAAAAAAAATTAATACATAATGAATACAATAATACAGAACTTAAAAACTACCCTCAGAGGGATATTTGTGCCTGTTTGGTGGAACAAAGAAATTCAAAATTTGGTTCTATGTCTGAAAGTTTGAGTTTTAGATCAGATTCTGCATTTAACCCGTTTCTGTATTTATCTTTCAGCTAAGTGTATTTTGAAAATCCTTTCTCATGTGTTGTACAAAAAGGCAATAAAACTTTAATGGCTTTTTCGTCAAAATAGTATACTCATTTTTTACACTAAACCTTAAATCACTTAAAGAGTAATCTTTAAAAGCAGGTTTTAGGAAATTGTCACAGGATAAGTCAGTGAGCTTTTAAATATCTCCTTAAAAGGGATTACGTATCCAGTTGTTCGATCCGGATATAATAGGTTCAGGAATATCCCTTTTAATATTTTCGTTAAGTTGAATTTTCTAATAAAATGGTGCTGGGAGAACCAAAGCATTCACCTGCAGAATCCAAAAATTAAACTTCTTTAGGATGGCTGCTTGTCTATAATGTACATTGAAAATGGTGATAACTGAGCCTTGAAAAGATATTTAAATCATTTAATTTAGAACAAATATCGGCTTAGTATACAAGTTTTTGCAGCCAGTTGATGGTCAAGAAAAAATGCTTGAACTTTAGTTCAAACAAGCGGTCAAAACCGTGTGACAAGAAAGTCATCGAACTTCTCTATGAAGTAGTAAAAGAAACGTGGAGTCCTCACAAAGCGCACGGAATAGACGAGTTTGTAGCATGAGATTTTATAAAATATACAATTTTTACAACGTCACTTAAAGTACTTGATAACTCTGTAGAAATGCACTTACATCCCAGTGCTTATCTATGAATACATCAATGAGTCCACTCAATATTCTCGTCGGGCTTCTTTACCTGCACCACAAGATCAGAAAATGTTCCTGTCATTGATTTTGCACCATCAGCGCGCACAGTCACACAAAAAGACCAATTTAATTTGTTCCAAAATAGTCATAGATCATATCGAAAATTTATGTACCTGTCGAATTGTTGGACTTATTTAATATGAAGACCAGATTTGAAGAAAAGCTGGAAAACAGAAAACATCCGTCATTTTTCCGATATATCTGCTTTAAAGAGGGTTTTCGAAATATTTTTATCTATGACCTTAACTTCACAATACTAAATAAAAAATGCCTTTATATCAATTTATTTCAAGTCTTATCTATGACCTTAACTTCACAATACTAACTAAAAAATGCCTTTATATCAATTTATTTCAAGTCTTTAGAGATTTGCACGCCCACAACCTAAGGTAATAAAATTGATAATAATGAGAAATGTCTATTAAACGGTACTAAATCAAAATTGCTAAATTAACCAATATGCGTATACAAAGTTTAATGAGTTCATTACACTTTAATACAAGAGTAAAACTATAAATATATATTCGCATCTGTTCCTTTGCTAGAAAGTTAATAAATATTCGATTATGATGCTTATCGGAAAATTTGTACTAATGGTAGAGTTTATATCTGATACGGCAGTTGTTGCCCTCTGGAAATGCTATGAAATTATTATAATTATTAGAATTGCGTTTGTATTTAATGCTAAGGTACAGTTTTTATTTAAACTTAAGTGCGGTTTATTAGAAGATAGCTTTTTACACCCAGGGCAATATATGGGCTTCTCCATTTTTTGAATATAGTTTAATTAAAGGGTTTAGATTGAAAAAGCGTTGATTAAAATAATAATAATAAAACGGTATTTGGAAGCCTGCACTTTGGTATATTATCTCTAAATACTACATCTCACAACATTGTTTCTATTTTAGTTTTTCATTCTTTAAAGAAAATATTAATATTTTTGAACTGACAATTAGCGCAGGAGTAGAAGACGTTGAAAGAAATTAAATGTAAATGGTATTTTCTTCTTTGGAAACCACTTCCAGGGGATTGAAAACAATTCGCATTTTTAACGTTTTGAATTGTGTTTGGCAAATAAAAGGTTTTTTTAATAACAGTGCCCTGATGCTTTCTACAAATATAACACAGTTTATTTAATAAATTTGTTTTATTGTAATGTGTACAATTATATGTGAAAAATAATGTCGGCCAAATGACCCCTCTGCTTCTCTGACAGGCAGTAATTTTTTTGTCCAAATTTTGAATAACGTCTAAGCACAAGTTGGTTCCAACTAATTACGCGCTGAATCTAATTCTTTAAATCGAAAATTTTTTGTGGATTGTTGACATACACCTTGCTTTTCACGTAGCCCCACAGAAAATAATCAAGTGGCGTCAAGTAACAAGATCTCGGGGGCCTATGAATCTTACCATTTCTGGAAAGGATTATGTCCCCAAATTTGTTTTGCAAAAGGGCCATTGTCTCCCAGACATGCTGCCCCGTCCTATCGAAGCCAAATACCGTCTAGATCAATATCTTCCACTTCTAGCCATAAAAAGTTATGTAATATGGTGCGATAACGTTCGTCATTGCCCGTAAAGGCTTGTGCTTCTTCATTTTTGAAAATGATCCAATATCGCTTGCTAGACTGGTATTTAATGTAAAAGGCGCTAGTAAAGATTAACTCGTAGGAGCAGAGCAGAGCTGACAGCTACAGGCGGCATCACCAAGCAAAGTGCCAAGCTAGCCCCTATGTCGTAGAGTAGGGGTGGGTATATTTAAAGGGCGCCACTGAATTTCGGCCGGGTAAACACAGAAACCTCCCTACGTTGTTGCTTGGGCCTAGCGTTCAACTCAGCTCTCATATCGCTACACATTATATTAAAAAAAAAGGACGAGAAGTTGTAGGACAAATGACTCAACAATTTTAATACTAATTCTAATCTTTTTTTAGGGATAAAAAGAATTTTCTATCCCTAAGGGTGCACTGGTGTTCTGTCTCTAAGGGTGGACTGATTTTCTGTCCCTAAGGGGGCACTGATGTTCTGTCCCTAAGGGTGGACTTGTTTGTGTCCCTAAGGGTTGATCTGGGTTGTTCTCTACCCAGAGAGTGGATTGGTTATTACTCTACCTAGAGGGTGGATCTAGGTTGTTTTTCGACCCAGAGGATGGACCCCGATTTTCTGGGGTCAGACTGATTCTTGGTAAAAATGCGGAGAGACCGATGAAATCCCTGTTTCCAAGTTGTACCTCAATAACTATCACAACTCACTAAATGTTATCAAGGTACGCAAAACGGAATTCCACATCCAGATCCCCCAGGATGGCGGCAATAAAATCGGGATGGAAATTTCTCGACTCTAACTGCAAAAGTTCACAGGAAAAAGTAGAATTGACCGATAAATTCTCGCGATTTTATACGAAGCCTGCACTGTATGAGCTTCTTTTTCCCTCAACATAGGGCGCGAATCAAAAGGGAATTTAAACGAGTAGTAATTCAACAAAAAAATTACAGCTCAAAATAGTGGGCTTAAACAACATTGCTAACTAATAAGTCGTCGACATTACCGACTCAAAATCAAATAGGACTTCATTGTTTGTCCCTAAAATAAGAAATTTGAATTTTCCTTCAGCCATTAGCAACACAGTATTGGTTACTCATCCAAATTTACTCCCAAAAATTATCACAAAAATAGCAACCAACATGCAACGGCTTAAAAGAATACAATTTGTCTAAACGTCAGCTAGAAAGGTCACATAACCCCAACAAAAAGGTAAATAAACCCTTAAAATTACTTCAAATAAAAAAATCCGGAAAACTGTAACTAAAATAGATAAATGTAACAATTTCATTTGAAATAATCGGCACAAAAAATTATATCTAATAAAAAAGGTAAATAACAATATTTAATATAAACAACCTAAAACAGTGACGTAGATTCGCGGGCCTAAAAATCAAGTTAGGAATGGAATTAAATTAGAGCTGTATTTCTTATAAGCAAATTACTGAATGATAAAGAAAATGATTAAGTTGGGAAGCAAATTTGCAAGGGAGTGAAATTTGGAATGGCTCGAAAAGCAGTAGGACCCAAAAATGTAACGAATATTAGGCGATTATACGAAGGAGAAATGAGAAATACTTAATGACGAAGGTAAAATTAACCGAATTAACCATAGTAAATTTAATGTGAAATTTTAACCGTGACAAACCACACCAGTTTCACGTTGACTATGCATAGGTTTTTCCTCAATTTTCCTTCGATTTTCATCACTCCAAATCTAACAGTTTCGTTTGTTGACGTAACCAGAAAGATAAAAATGTGCCTCGTCGGTAAAAATGATTTTTTGGACGGACCCGACGAGTACAAACAGGTGTCTGTATATCTGGAACGAACTCAGTTTCCCCAAATTTTTGCACCATTCTGTAAATACTCTTCTCCGATGGACCATTATTTGTACAAAAAAAATCACGGAGTTGTCTGTATGTTTGTTTTTGGGAAGACCCATTTTTATAATAAGTTTTAACAACATGAATACGCTCTTGCACTGTGTATCGTTTCATGATGAAAATTGTACTAGTTTATAGAAACATACTGCTCAAATTTTATCAACCTATGATATTGCCAAACTGTCAATATTTGTGAACAAAATCGGGACACTCTTATTGGAAAATTCGTTATTTAACAATTAAGAGTAAAAAATCTGTTTTCTCCATTTAATTCGACAACTATTGTTTCTACTCAAAAACATATCGCAACAAAGTTGTAGGTATTTAAAATTATTTTTTTCTTTGTTAAAATTCATTCACTGGTTTGCCCCAGTGTAGCTCCATGTATTCCGGCTACTGTACCATGGTCAGTTTTGGACATGTCTGCAAACCAAATGAGGTTTCATGGCTGCTTTTAATGCTGGTGTGTCCAAAGGCCGATCCAATTCACCAGACTTGTTTTGCTCCGATCTGTATGCCCCTACCCTCGCCACAGCCCTGATTATTATGTCAATGAGGGGAGGGTGTTGGTAGGGTTTCCATGGCTGCTGTCGGGGTGCTTCTTATGCCTTCTGCGATACACAGCTAAGCCAGGGTTTGAAGAGAATTTAGTGCAGTCTCTGGAGTTTGGAGAACTCCATAGTGGTCTGTCTCTAAGTAATTCTTGCTCACCATACAACAAGCCATAGGTTATCATGGATTTTTCCACTGCAATACCACAACCCCATGTTTTGCCCAGTGCCCTTTTTGTTGCCATGATGACAATTTTACCTTTGGTAGTAACTTTCTGCAAATGTGAGTTCCAAGTAAGCTTTTCATCCAGGATTATACCTGGGTCCTTAACCCTTGGCCAATCGGAAGTTGTATATTAAAAAGGGTTTGGTAGATTTAATTCTTTAAACTTCCTTTTTTAGTGAAGGGTATGAATATGGCTTTTCCAGGATTTATCCTAAGGTACTCCTGAGTGCACCACTCCTCCAGTATAGCCAAAGAACCCACATGGTTTCTGAAAATGGTTTGCAATTCTTCCCCATGTTGAGTAAAAATCCATCGGTATTATACAGTTCTCTCACTAAAAAAGTTACCTAAATCAGCGATATCATAAATTATTTGGCAATGGGGTGAAATTATTTTAGTATAAGTACTTTAAATTTTGGTACTCATTTATGCGTTCATTAATCCATTTATTGGGATAAAAATATCGTAAAACCCCAGAATTTATGTTACTTATCTATGCAATATGGAATTCCCCTAACATTTACTAGAAAATATGTTTGCAAAAACTTTGTCGCCTGACGAATTTTTTTTATATAAGTATTGTAAAGAGATGATTCATAACAATTAATTGAAAATAATCAATAATAACTAATATAGCCTTCCTGTATTCCAATAAATTTGAAGTATTTCTCAAAATCAGTTTTAGCTGTATCAAATATTCGTGGTAAGGATGTTATCATTAATATTCATTTAGCGGTTGATTTATCATCATCACCTTCGCTTTACGGATATAACTACTATACCTTATTAAATTAACATAGATCAGTGACATACATACCTATTTACTTATGGGTAATAAAAGCAATAATCATTATTTAGGTATTTTTGTATTTCTCAAAACATTGTACAAATTGTTGATTATCGAATTGTCGTGTTTTCCAAAGAAAAAAAAAATTGGAATCGCACACAACTGGATTTCTGTTTAATTAAATACTAAAATTGTTACATTTACTTCGTACGTTTAAATTCATATGATTAATACATTATAAATTTCTTACAGAGGATTGTGGACAATATTAAAAATTTTTTATTTATTAGAACCCTACAACCTGCAAATAAATTTTATGTAGTTTATATGTATTATCCTTTCAAGCAGGCAAAAGGAAAAAATATATACAGACAGTTTGTTTCCTGCAAATATAACTGTGGTCGTCTTTCCATATGCGTTTCGACCACCTTATGATCTCGTCAGTGGAGCTGTATCGAAACGAGAGCGGCATTCGCTGCTATATAAAATATAAATTCCAAAGTATGTCGGTAGGATGTTAAAAACCTGCCGACTTCGATGCCAGACTGAAAAATGTCACCAGTCAAGCGACATCTGTACAATCACCGGAGTAGTGCGAAATTTTTAAAAATCAAAATTTCATAAAGAAATAAAGAAATCTCTCTGCCCTATTTAAATAGTTGTTTATTTGTATTATCCTTTCAAGCAGAGAAAGGAAAAGCATATATACAAACAGTTTGTTTCCTGAAAATACAACTCTAGTCCTCTCTCCAAACTTATTTCGACCACCTTATGATTTTGTCAGTGGAGCTGTATCGAACTGAGAGCAACATTCGCAGGAAACAACTGCTATACAAAATATAAATTCCAAAGTATGTCGGTAGGATATTAAATCTGCAGGTTTTTAATATCCTACCGATATACTTTGGAATTTAAATTTTATATAGCAGTTGTTTCCTGCGAATTGTTCTCTGTTCGATATAGCTCCACTGATGGTGGTCGAAACATGTATGGAGAGAGGACCAGAGTTGTATTTGCAGGAAACAAACTGTTTGCATATATTTTTTACTTTTCTCTGTTTGAAAGGATAATACATATAAGCAAGTATTTAAATAAGGCAGATAGATTTTTTTATTTCTTTCTGAAATTTTGTTTTTTAATAAATTTTATATGTATCTAAGTCCCTATTTAGAAAGTACGGTAACAATGTTTCTTAATACATATTAAGCTTTGTGAATAAATATTTCCTAATAAGCATCCTTCAACATAATTATAGAATATACCTTATTGAATAACGAGCACAAAATGGAGCTAATATCTCAAAGTATCAAAGAAAAAAATTTTTACCTTTTTCTTTTTCGTTAGTTACATTTTCATTTAATATGTCTTGGGGATTTTATCATATTCGATTATTTGACTTTTATCGGCTTTTTGGATTTTATGCGTGTATATGTTGAAGACATCATAACTACTGAGAAGTAATAAGATATATTAAATGCTAACCAGGTACTAAATCACAAAAAAAACATATTTAATTTCACTTGTGGGAAATGTATTATTTAAATTGTACGATTTAAACCAAATATAATTTTAACCTAATGTTATAATAGAAATATAAAATTGTAAGTAATACTGAAAAGCAAAAAATCCTTGTCATGAATTACTTACCAGACAACCTTGAAATTATAAGCCAATTACGGTCTTTTACCAATAATGCATAACTAGAAACCTTGAATATTATTCTAGAAAAATATCGGAATTCATGAAATAAAAATAGATTGAAAAATATAAAAATAATTGAACAGTTTTTCCCATAATCATTAAAAAAAGTACTTTCTCTCGTAATTTTCTGTTATGTAGAGTCTAATTTTTTTAATTTCTTATGTTTTTAACCATTTTATATAGAGCTGGCTGTAGACAGTCCAACATTTGAACCACTGCGTCCATTTCCCTTGTATTTCAATTATTTTATTTTTTTAAACTGTTCAGAACCTTTTATGAAAACATGTCTTCATAACAGAAACGCTTTGCCTTACCGTGAATATTTCAAATAAAATTATAGTAAAAACACAGATTAAATCATTTCACATTTGCTACAGCTTTCGCTGTGCCTTTGGAGGTGAAGGGCTTAATTTTCATGACCTTATTTGCCTCGCTACCTGCTGTATTACACTGGGAAAATAATTAAATTTAAACAGGGTGTCCCGATGACGCTGATTGTAGTGATTAAAATTTAAAAAAAAAAACACTTCAAGATATAGTCGTCCAATGAGAAAAAGTAAAAATAATTGCCCTGATAGTTGTTAATACTTCCTTTTTTTTGTAAAGAGTGATGTATTTCATTAAATTAAGAAACAATAAACTCATTTCATTTTAGTATCGCAAATAAAATATTTTTTTGGTTTTCTTGTTGTTTATAGGTTCCGAATGACTTGAGGGAAGTATCTATACAATGTATTTTTAGAAAGAATAAATACATTAAGCATTCCTTATAGAATATATATATATATATATATATATATATATATATATATATATATATATATATATACAGTGCCTTCATTTCAAAACGAACCATCCTTAATAACTTTGTTAAATAGAAAAATTAAAAAAAAAGAAAAAACACGTCAATTTAGATATACAGGGGAAAGTTTAATTTTGCATTTGTTAAAAGTCTGTCAATCACCTCCTCACCTCCAGCTAACCTCACTTTGATATGTCAAATGGGAACCCCCACCTTGTGACACATCATTGTAAGCAGCATAAAATTGTCTATCCAACCGTATAAAAAAAATTAAATCGGTTGACGTACAAGCGAATAGTGTGCAAAAATGTCTTGTAATAATGCATAATATATCGGCCTCGAATTTTGGTATGTCAAATGATTACCCTATAGTGTGATACATCATTTTAAAGGACGTACGATCTGCTATCCAACGATGTCAAAAAAAATTAAGTTAATAGACGTTATAGGCAATTAGGATGCAAAAATGTGTGTTAAATATAAGCAGTTTATTCAGTTTTATTCAGTTGAAGAAAATTATTTTATTAAATGTTCAAAATGTGCGCCGTTATTAGCGAGACAATAAAAAAGCCTATTTTGAAATTCCCCACGAACATTGGCAAGGGTTTCTCTGCTAATTCCTCTACATTCCCGAACAATTCGATCTTTTAAATCGTCAATATTTTCAGGTGGGGTTTTATAAACCTTGCTTTTTAAATACCCCCAAAGAAAAAAGTCTAGAGGGGTTAGGTCTGGAGACCGTGCTGGCCATTCAATTGCACCACGTCTGCCAATCCACGTCCCTGAAAAATGTTCATCAAGCCACTCTCGAATTGCCAAAGCGTAGTGCGGGGGAGCTCCATCTTGCTGGAAATGCAAATTATTTTCATTTAGTACCATAACAGCATTTTCATCCACTTGATTTTCTAAAGATTGCACAATGGCAGGGTATATTGTGTTTTCTAAAAGGTTTAAATAAATTTGCCCAGTTAAATTATCTTCCAAAAAAAATGGCCCGATGATTTCATTGCCATAAATTCCTGCCCACACGTTAATTTTTTCGGGATATTGAGTATGCCCTTCTCGGAAAAGGTGTGGATTTTCATTATCCCAGTATCTGCAGTTATGTCTGTTAACCAGTCCATTTAGAAAAAAAGTTGATTCATCACTAAAGCAGATATTCTTAGGTAAATGGGGGGTCCTCGTCAATTCGTTGGCACATTAATTCGCAAAATTGAATTCTCCTATCAAAATCGTCTACTCCGAGTTCTTGAAGAATTTGAATTTTGTAGGGAAAAAACTTATTTTGTTTTAAAACTTTATGCACAGAGCCAGCAGAAATGTTGGTTAAATCTGCGACCTTTGAGATGGATAAAGTTGGATCTATTGCAAACTGTCCTAGTACCTCGATTTGGCATGCTTCATCTACAACCCTTTTCTCAATAGATTTTTTATTACAAACGGATCTCGTTTCTTCAAACTTTCGTACCAATTCGAGTACATATTTATGGCCCACGTTTTTGTCTTGATGCCTCTCGTTAAATGCTCTGGCGGTTCTACGAGCGCACCGATCTTCAGCTCCATAGAGAAAAATTATTTCTATTCTTTCGGCTAGCGTATACACCATTTATATTCACGTTTCAACTAGGCGTCACAATGACAATTTTAACAATAATAAACAACTGGTGTTTAAAGATCTTAAAAATTTTATTTATTGCAGTAATTTCTTGTACCTATCAGGTACCGCAAAAAATATCATTGAAATAAATACACTAGATTGATTAGACTGCAATGAATTTTGCGATGAATTTTAAAACAGGCTTAGTTTTTTTCTCGCAAATATTTTAACTGTTTATTATTTTAAAAAAATATTTATTTTAAATTTAAAATAATATTTTACTCTATGAAGTAGCCATTTGACATAATAAAGTTTAATGTGATAAGGTGTCTATTATTACCACACATCTTTTCTTACTATTCGCTTGTACATCAACAGATTTTGTTTTTTTTTTTATTGGCTAAATAGCAGATCGTACGTCCTTTAAAATGATGTATCACACTATAGGGTAATCATTTGACATACCAAAGTTCGACGCCGATATATTATGCATTATTACAAGACATTTTTGCACACTATTCGCTTGTACGTCAACCGATTTAATTTTTTTTATACGGTTGGATAGACAATTTTATGCTGCTTACAATGATGTGTCACAAGGTGGGGGTTCCCATTTGACATATCAAAGTGAGGTTAGCTGGAGGTGAGGAGGTGATTGACAGACTTTTAACAAATGCAAAATTAAACTTCCCCCTGTATATCTAAATTGACGTGTTTTTTCTTTTTTTAAAATTTTTCTATTTAACAAAGTTATTAAGGATGGTTCGTTTTGAAATGAAGGCACTGTATATATATATATATATATATATATATATATATATATATATATATATATATATATATATATATATATATAAATATTTTAATTTATTTTTCATACATATTCATATTTACAAATGTTTGTTTCGTTTGATTCACAACTATTTAACAAATCAATATCAACATACATACCTCCGGTTCAACCTGTATTAAATTATGACGTGGGATATTTCCTAATCCATTAAGATATTACTGCTTCTATTATGAAACAAGATCAAATGATGATTAATTAATAAAGACATTTAATTTTTGTTTTTAGTTATACAATACATACACAACGTGAAAAGTAGGTTACTTTGTCTGATGTGAAAAATTACAATAAATACGAGGGATTATAGAAAATTATATATTCCATTTGGATAGGAACAATTTTCAAAGCATCGACAACCATTGTTTTACATAGATGTCATTCGTTCGTAGATTGTAACATTTGTGTTAAGAGTTTTTAAGTCAAGAATATGTATTATTGAAGTAGAATTTTACGGTGCGATATTGGTTTAACCAATTTGAATTTTAAAAGATAATTGATCTCTTATGAGAAAGTCTTTTTAGGCCTTTTTGCCGAATATTGAAGCCTTAAAAAATACATTCGTAATACCTACTTCTCTAGGTTATTTTAAGAGCTTATGGACTGCAACATTATTGGAATTATTCAAAGTTTACTAGGAAAAAGCTCATATACAACTTTTAGCAGAAAAACTTCTAGTCATCAATTAAAATATTATCATCAAATATATCATGTCGAAGAATACTGTAACATATTTTTTAAAATATACATCATGTTATTCACTAAACACTCCATGATTTGTTTTACGAGAATATCTCCTTTTTTATGACAGTGGAATAGTCAAAATGTTTTAACCTGTTTGGTCCAGATCTGGCCTCATTAACTTTGTTCTTTCTAGAAATCTAAAGGAACACGCCAGACTGCATATAAGCGTGAAAAACATTTTTTTTTGTAAATGTAAATTATAAAAATATAGATTGTTTGTGTTTTTTGGTAGAAAATATTTCGAGGTACCCTCGTATAAAATGCGGCATAAATGTAAATATTTATAAAATCCGGTGCTGGCGTTTCTATTCATGAATATTTATTTTTTTAGCGCTACGTAAATATTAATTCGATAATTACAATGCACGTAATAATTAATAATCCTCATAATAGTTTTAATATTTTTATGGAGTTTTACTTCTATAAAAAATTAATTTTCTCAATTTATTATTTATGGTTATTGGCACCTTACGTAATACTTCAGTGATTTATAATCGATACTGTTAAAGAAAATTAAAGTCTAAAAACCACTTCAATGGGATTTAGAAATTCGACATTCTGTACAGTCTTCGCCTAAAAATTAAGTTAGGTATAGACGAAAAGAAATTGTCCATTTAAATATTCGCTGTGGGAGAAGTATATACAATAAAACTGGCTTAAGACGATTCTGAAGGAACCCAGACCCCCCCCCCCCCCCCCCCCGGTCGATATTTGGTGCATAACAGTCAAAACAAAAACGAAAAATATTCTGATACATCTTTTATTTGCGACAAACGAAAGAGAACTTTGTATTCTGCGAGTTGTTAAAGAACTTGATGAGCGATTAGTATTACCTACGATGCCTATTGACAGCTAAATTGGCATTGGACAATTCTACCTGACAAATTAGGCAGGGGTAAATTTCAGAAAGGTGTGGTTTAAGATTGGGTTGATTCCCAAACAAAAACTGCTTGGTAGCAAACTTCTTTGGATGCAGGCTCTGACTGTTTCTCTAAGCTAGGACCAGGCGATGGAACTTGGCACATCATTGAGACCTAGAAAAAAAAATTGTAGTCCATACAATAGGTTCATAAAGGTTCTTCATCTCAAAAAAGACCCATATATAATCTTCAGCCGAGCTAGCGTCTTTTGGGTCCAAGCAGAAGTTATTTCTGTCAAATACATGCATGAAGGGCACTACAATAAAAGTAGTAACTTATTGTAATATGTGGCTATAAAATAATGAGACTGATGTTTCTACAGAAGAAGTACACATGCGTCAAAGGCAAACGACCGACAGCCGTGTAACGTAAAGCCTTCTCTTTCGAACGCGGTGCCACCCGTGTTTGTAGATCAGTCAGTCTGGCCGTTTTTATGAGGCTGAAGCTAGCGGCCAGCGGCCAAATCGAGATTAGCGCGCTAAGTATAGATTAAAATTACATATTTAAAACATGATAAAATCCATATTTATTAATATTTTTCTATGATTTTTGGAATTTAAGTTTATTATAACTTCCTCTAAGTACCTAATAAAATTATATAATTTTTCTCCAAAAACAACCCCACCGATCAGAGTTAATTAATTATGCTTAATTATTCCCTAAAATCCATATTTATCAAAATTTTTCTACGATTTTGGGTAACTAAGTTTCTAATCATGTCCTACAAACAGCAATATGGGTCCCATAATTTGTTCCCTTAAGACGACCCGGCAACAACAGCGGCAAAGGTTCCGCCCTTATTTTAAAATTGTCATAATTTCCATATTTTTCAAAATTTTTCAGTGGTTCTTGGTAATTAGGCTTGAAATAACGTCCTCTAAACACTTATATGGGTCACGTAATTTGTTCCAGTAAGACAAAGACAACCCTAGCGGCCAAGGTGCCGCCCTTATTTTGAAATTGTCATAATTTCCACATTTTTCAGTGGTTTTTGGTAATTAGGCTTGTAATAACGTCCCCTAAACATTTATATGGACCATGTAATTTGTTCCTGTAAGACAACCTTAGCGGCCAAGTTTCAACACTTATTTTCAAATTGTCATAATTTCCACATTTTTCAAAACTTTTCAGTGGGTTTTGGTAATTAAGCTTATAATAATGACCTCTAAACACTTATATGGGTCCCATAATTTATTCCAATAAGACAACCCTAGCGGCTAAGGTTCCGCCCTTATTTTCAAATTGTAATAATTTCCACATTTTTCAAAATTTTTCAGTGGTTTTTGGTAATTAAGCTTATAATAATGTTCTCTAAACTCTTATATGGGTCACATAATTTGTTCCAATAAGACAACCCTAGCGGCCAAGGTTCCGCCCTTATTTTCAAATTGTTTTAATTTCCACATTTTTCAAAATTTTTCAGTGGATTTTGGTAATTAAGCTTATAATAATGTCCTCTAAACATTAATATGGGTTACATAATTTGTTCCAATAAGACAACCCTAGCGGCCAAGGTTCCGCCCTTATTTTAAAATTGTCCAAATTTCCACATTTTTCAAAATTTTTTAGTGGTTTTTGGTAATTAAGCTTATAATAATGACCTCTAAACACTTATATGGGTCCCATAATTTGTTCCAATAAGACAACCCTAGCGGCCAAGGTTCCGCCCTTATTTTAAAATTGTCATAATTTCCACATTTTTCAAAATTTTTCAGTGGTTTTTGGTAATTAAGCTTATAATAATGACCTCTAAACACTTATATGGGTCCCATAATTTGTTCCAATAAGACAACCCTAGCGGCTAAGGTTCCGCCCTTATTTTCAAATTGTTATAATTTCCACATTTTTCAAAATTTTTCAGTGGTTTTTGGTAATTAAGCTTATAATAATGACCTCTAAACACTTATATGGGTCCCATAATTTGTTCCAATAAGACAACCCTAGCGGCTAAGGTTCCGCCGTTATTTTCAAATTGTTATAATTTCCACATTTTTCAAAATTTTTCAGTGATTTTTGGTAATTAAGCTTATAATAATGACCTCTAAACACTTATATGGGTCCCATAATTTGTTCCAATAAGACAACCCTAACGGCTAAGGTTCCGTCGTTATTTTCAAATTGTTATAATTTCCACATTTTTCAAAATTTTTCAGTGGTTTTTGGTAATTAAGCTTATAATAATGACCTCTAAACACTTATATGGGTCCCATAATTTGTTCCAATAAGACAACCCTAGCGGCTAAGGTTCCGCCCTTATTTTCAAATTGTAATAATTTCCACATTTTTCAAAATTTTTCAGTGGTTTTTGGTAATTAAGCTTATAATAATGTTCTCTAAACTCTTATATGGGTCACATAATTTGTTCCAATAAGACAACCCTAGCGGCCAAGCTTCCGCCCTTATTTTCAAATTGTTTTAATTTCCACATTTTTCAAAATTTTTCAGTGGATTTTGGTAATTAAGCTTATAATAATGTCCTCTAAACATTAATATGGGTTACATAATTTGTTCCAATAAGACAACCCTAGCGGCCAAGGTTCCGCCCTTATTTTAAAATTGTCCAAATTCCACATTTTTCAAAATTTTTTAGTGGTTTTTGGTAATTAAGCTTATAATAATGACCTCTAAACACTTATATGGGTCCCATAATTTGTTCCAATAAGACAACCCTAGCGGCCAAGGTTCCGCCCTTATTTTAAGATTGTCATAATTTCCACATTTTGCAAAATTTTTCAGTGGTTTTTGGTAATTAAGCTTATAATAATGACCTCTAAACACTTATATGGGTCCCATAATTTGTTCCAATAAGACAACTCTAGCGGCTAAGGTTCCGCCCTTATTTTCAAATTGTTATAATTTCCACATTTTTCAAAATTTTTCAGTGGATTTTGGTAATTAAGCTTATAATAATGTCCTCTAAACATTTATATGGGTTACATAATTTGTTCCAATAAGACAACCCTAGCGGCCAAGGTTTCGCCCTTATTTTAAAATTGTCCAAATTTCCACATTTTTCAAAATTTGTTAGTGGTTTTTGGTAATTAAGCTTATAATAATGACCTCTAAACACTTATATGGGTCCCATAATTTGTTCCAATAAGACAACCCTAGCGGCTAAGGTTCCGCCGTTATTTTCAAATTGTTATAATTTCCACATTTTTCAAAATTTTTCAGTGGTTTTTGGTAATTAAGCTTATAATAATGACCTCTAAACACTTATATGGGTCCCATAATTTGTTCCAATAAGACAACCCTAACGGCTAAGGTTCCGTCGTTATTTTCAAATTGTTATAATTTCCACATTTTTCAAAATTTTTCAGTGGTTTTTGGTAATTAAGCTTATAATAATGACCTCTAAACACTTATATGGGTCCCATAATTTGTTCCAATAAGACAACCCTAGCGGCTAAGGTTCCGCCCTTATTTTCAAATTGTAATAATTTCCACATTTTTCAAAATTTTTCAGTGGTTTTTGGTAATTAAGCTTATAATAATGTTCTCTAAACTCTTATATGGGTCACATAATTTGTTCCAATAAGACAACCCTAGCGGCCAAGCTTCCGCCCTTATTTTCAAATTGTTTTAATTTCCACACTTTTCAAAATTTTTCAGTGGATTTTGGTAATTAAGCTTATAATAATGTCCTCTAAACATTAATATGGGTTACATAATTTGTTCCAAAAAGACAACCCTAGCGGCCAAGGTTCCGCCCTTATTTTAAAATTGTCCAAATTTCCACATTTTTCAAAATTTTTTAGTGGTTTTTGGTAATTAAGCTTATAATAATGACCTCTAAATACTTCTATGGGTCCCATAATTTGTTCCAATAAGACAACCCTAGCGGCCAAGGTTCCGCCCTTATTTTAAAATTGTCATAATTTCCACATTTTTCAAAATTTTTCAGTGGTTTTTGGTAATTAAGCTTATAATAATGACCTCTAAACACTTATATGGGTCCCATAATTTGTTCCAATAAGACAACTCTAGCGGCCAAGGTTCCGCCCTTATTTTCAAATTGTTATAATTTCCACATTTTTCAAAATTTTTCAGTGAATTTTGGTAATTAAGCTTATAATAATGACCTCTAAACACTTATATGGGTCCCATAATTTGTTCCAATAAGACAACCCTAGCGGCTAAGGTTCCGCCGTTATTTTCAAATTGTTATAATTTCCACATTTTTCAAAATTTTTCAGTGATTTTTGGTAATTAAGCTTATAATAATGACCTCTAAACACTTATATGGGTCCCATAATTTGTTCCAATAAGACAACCCTAGCGGCTAAGGTTCCGCCTTATTTTCAAATTGTTATAATTTCCACATTTTTCAAAATTTTTCAGTGGTTTTTGGTAATTCAGCTTATAATAATGTCCTCTAAACTCTTATATGGGTCACATAATTTGTTCCAATAAGACAACCCTAGCGGCTAAGGTTCCGCCCTTATTTTCAAATTGTTTTAATTTCCACATTTTTCAAAATCTTTCAGTGGATTTTGGTAATTAAGCTTATAATAATGTCCTCTAAACATTTATATGGGTTACATAATTTGTTCCAATAAGACAACCCTAGCGGCTAAGGTTTCGCCCTAAATTTAAAATTGTCCAAACTTCCACATTTTTCAAAATTTTTTAGTGGTTTTTGGTAATTAAGCTTATAATAATGACCTCTAAACACTTATATGGGTCCCATAATTTGTTCCAATAAGACAACCCTAGCGGCTAAGGTTCCGCCCTTATTTTCAAATTGTAATAATTTCCACATTTTTCAAAGTTTTTCAGTGGTTTTTGGTAATTAAGCTTACAATAATGACCTCTAAACACTTATATAGGTCCCATAATTTGTTCCAATAAGACAACCCTAGCGGCCAAGGTTCCGCCCTTATTTTAAAATTGTCCAAATTTCCACATTTTTCAAAATTTTTCAGTGGTTTTTGGTAATTAAGCTTATAATAATGACCTCTAAACACTTATATGGGTCCCATAATTTGTTCCAATAAGACAACCCTAGCGGCTAAGGTTCCGCCCTTATTTTCAAATTGTTATAATTTCCACATTTTTCAAAATTCTTCAGTGGTTTTTGGTAATTAAGGTTATAATAATGTCCTCTAAATACTTATATGGGTCACATAATTTGCTCCAATAAGACAGCCCTAGCGGCAAAAGTTCCGCCCTAATTTTCAAATTGTCATAATTTTCGCATTTTTAAAAAAATTTCAGTGGGTTTTGGTAATTAAGGTTATAATAACGTCCTCTAAACGCTTTTTTGGGCCACATAATTTATTCCTGTAATACAACCCTAGCGGCAAGGTTCAGCCGTTGTTTTAAAATTATCATAATTTCCACATTTTCAAAAGTTGTCAGTGACTTCTGTTAATTAAGTTATAATAATGTTCTCTAAACACTTATATGGGTCACATAATTTGTTCCCTAAGATTCCCTAAGACAACCCATTGGCCGGAGGTCATTATTATAAGCTTAATTACCAAAATCCACTGAAAAATTTTGAAAAATGTGGAAATTATAACAATTTGAAAATAAGGGCGGAACCTTTGCCGCTAGGGTTGTCTTATTGGAACAAATTATGGGACCCATATAAGTGTTTAGAGGTCATTATTATAAGTTTAATTACCAAAACCCACTGAAAAATTTTGAAAAATGTGGAAATTATAACAATTTGAAAATAAGGGCGGAACCTTAGCCGCTAGGGTTGTCTTATTGGAACAAATTATGGGACCCATATAAGAGTTTAGAGGTTATTATTATAAGCTTAATTACCAAAAACCACTAAAAAATTTTGAAAAATGTGGAAGTTTGGACAATTTTAAAATAAGGGCGAAACCTTGGCCGCTAGGGTTGTCTTATTGGAACAAATTATGTAACCCATATAAATGTTTAGAGGTCATTATTATAAGCTTAATTACCAAAAACCAAAATGTTTAGAGGTCATTATTATAAGCTTAATTACCAAAAACCACTGAAAAATTTTGAAAAATGTGGAAATTATAACAATTTGAAAATAAGGGCGGAACCTTAGCCGCTAGGGTTGTCTTATTGGAACAAATTATGGTACCCATATAAGTGTTTAGAGGTCATTATTATAAGCTTAATTACCAAAATCCACTGAAAAATTTTGAAAAATGTGGAAATTATAACAATTTGAAAATAAGGGCGGAACCTTGGCCGCTAGGGTTGTCTTATTGAAACAAATTATGGGACCCATATAAGTGTTTAGAGGTCATTATTATAAGCTTAATTACCAAAACCCACTGAAAAATTTTGAAAAATGTGGAAATTATAACAATTTGAATATAAGGGCGGAACCTTAGCCGCTAGGGTTGTCTTATTGGAACAAATTATGGGACCCATATAAGTGTTTAGAGGTTATTATTATAAGCTTAATTACCAAAAACCACTAAAAAATTTTGAAAAATGTGGAAGTTTGGACAATTTTAAAATAAGGGCGAAACCTTGGCCGCTAGGGTTGTCTTATTGGAACAAATTATGTAACCCATATAAATGTTTAGAGGTCATTATTATAAGCTTAATTACCAAAATCCACTGAAAAATTTTGAAAAATGTGGAAATTATAACAATTTGAAAATAAGGGCGGAACCTTAGCCGCTAGGGTTGTCTTATTGGAACAAATTATGGGACCGATATAAGTGTTTAGAGGTCATTATTATAAGCTTAATTACCAAAATCCACTGAAAAATTTTGAAAAATGTGGAAATTATAACAATTTGAAAACAAGGGCGGAACCTTAGCCGCTAGGGTTGTCTTATTGGAACAAATTATGGGACCCATATAAGTGTTTAGGGGTCATTATTATAAGCTTAATTACCAAAAACCACTAAAAAATTTTGAAAAATGTGGAAATTTGAACAATTTTTAAATAAGGGCGGAACCTTGGCCGCTAGGGTTGTCTTATTGGAACAAATTATGGGACCCATAAAAGTGTTTAGAGGTCATTATTATAAGCTTAATTACCGAGAACCACTGAAAAATTTTGAAAAATGTGGAAATTATAACAATTTGAAAATAAGGGCGGAAACTTGGCCGCTATGGTTGTCTTATTGGAACAAATTATGTGACCCATATAAATGTTTAATGGACATTATTATAAACTTAATTACCAAAAACCACTGAAAAATTTTGAAAAATGTGGAAATTATAACAATTTGAAAACAAGGGCGGAACCTTAGCCGCTAGGGTTGTCTTATTGGAACAAATTATGGGACCCATATAAGTGTTTAGAGGTCATTATTATAAGCTTAATTACCAAAAACCACTGAAAAATTTTGAAAAATGTGGAAATTTGGACAATTTTAATATAAGGGCGGAACCTTGGCCGCTAGGGTTGTCTTACTGGAACAAATTATGTGACCCATATAAATATTTAGAGGACATTATTATAAGCTTAATTACCAAAATCCATTGAAAAATTTTGAAAAATGTGGAAATTATGACAATTTGAAAATAAGGGTTGAAACTTGGCCGCTATGGTTGTCTTACAGGAACAAATTATGTGACCCATATAAGTGTTTAGAGGACATTATTATAAGCTTAATTACCAAAAATCACTGAAAAATTTTGAAAAATATGGAAAATATAACAATTTGAAAATAAGGGCGGAACCTTAGCCGCTAGGGTTGTCTTAAAGGAACAAATTACGTGACCCATATAATGTTTAGAGGACGTTATTTCAAGCCTAATTACCAAAAACCACTGAAAAATTTTGAAAAATGTGGAAATTATGACAATTTTAAAATAAGGGCGGAACCTTTGCCGCCATTGTTGCCGGGTTGTCTTAAGGGAACAAATTATGGGACCCATATTGCTATTTGTAGGACATGATTAGAAACTTAGTTACCCAAAATCGTAGAAAAATTTTGATAAATATGGATTTTAGGAAATAATTAAGCATAATTAATTAACTCTGATCAGTGGGGTTGTTTTTGGAGAAAAATTATATAATTTTATTAGGTACTTAGAGGAAGTTATAATAAACTTAAATTCCAAAAATCATAGAAAAATATTAATAAATATGGATTTTATCATGTTTTAAATATGTAATTTTAATCTATACTTAGCGCGCTATATCTCGATTTGGCCGCTGGCCGCTAGCTTCAGTCTCATCCGTTTTTTATCTTGCCCAAAAAATGATAAGTATAATAATGGAGCAACGAATTGGTAAATTTCGCATGAAACTTGGAAATACGCTACTGAGACTTAGCTTTTATGTGTATGGCAATGAATGTTTACCACGTGCGCGAGTTTTTAAGCAGTTTAAGCGTTTCCAAAATGGCCGAGAGGACGTTCAAGATAATTTACTCCCGGATGGCCTGTCCACTTCAAAAACAGATGAAAATATTGAAAAAGTCGGTAATCTGATTCGATCTAACCATCGGTTAACTATTCGTAAGATTGCTAAAACTATAGGAAATGACAACAAATGCAAAGGTCTCGTTATTTTATAGCTACATCTCGTACAGTTACAACGTCTTGATTTGTCTCACAAGAATGTCCTATTTTAAGACATTGTGCTAATGTGTAACTTCTTTGAGCTGGATCACGCGCTGTATAGTCCAGATTTGGCTCCATCTGACTTTATTTTACTTAGAAAATTGAAAAAAACGTCAGAGGGCTTCATACACCAGTTGAGATACCTAATTTTTCGGGTGGAATAAGGATGTTTTAGGACAGGTTGTGCAAATGCCTTGAAAAAAAGGAATATTATAATTAGAAATATAATTATAAAAGAGAACACCCCCCCCCCCCCCTATATTTAAATATTAGAACTTATTATCAGATTAAACAACTTGTAGAATCTTCTAGCTTTGAAAAAAAAAATTAACTCTACAACTGTTTTTTAAACACCCAAAAAAATTTATCTAAATTTTTGAAATTTAACATACTCTGAATATGCATCAAAATTTTTGTACCCTGTCACTGCCTTATATTACGGGACAATTTTACGTAATTTTCATTAGCAATAACAGACCACAGGAGACCTAATTATTTTTAAATGTTAAAGGTCATTTTTTAATGTCACAGTGGGTAATTCCATTATTACTACGACCCATATTACCGGAATTAACCTAGGCTTATGAGGTGCGGGTGGTCATAAAAAAAATGGCTTTTAAAGAAATTAGATCATTTTTATCTTGCGAAGCTTAATCCTAGTTGTTTTTAAAAGTTTAATTTATTACCTTAATCTCTAGGAGTGGCATATGGCACTAATTACTTATATTGGGTGACGTATAAGCTGCACCAATTTTCTTTTTATTTAACTAATTATTATTAATTTACCGAGTAGTTTTATTAAGAAGTTTTTAGATAAATAAAACACTATATGTTGGCTTAGTGCTCTAGATACTGTGGAAAACTTTTGCCTTTCATTTCTCTCCCCCGTTGTAAATGTTAAAATTGATAAATTAACTAACCCGTAGGAAGAACTTTGGTACTAAATAAAGCTAGTACTTTACCCATTAGGCAATAATTTAAAATGTTTGTTTTACTATATTGATTCTTATTTTTGAAAATTACCAATTTTTTTCAAAATAGTACTGACAAACAGACACACAAAAGTAAATTATTAAAACAACTTTTATAGTTTAATTCCGCATATTTTCAGGTATTTGTCAAGAAATAAAGTAAGATAAGCATAAATTCCTGATAAACAGACGGTGGAAAAAATGACAGAGATTTTATATGTATGTAAATTGTTGCTTGGAATCTGACAAGTATTCTTGTTATACCAAAAACATGAATACGAAAAATAGGCCAGTAAATACAGCCATTAACTAATTTCTGAAGTTGTATCGTCAAGTTCACTTCAGTTTATTTTCTATGGTGCTATTAAGTTCAGTTGTAGCATTTTTATATTTTCCTATATTAATGCCACAGTTTTGGGTGTTTTAATTGACTATACATTTTATACTTTCTTATTTCTTTCAGCAGTATTTGCTTATTTTTTTATGATCACTACTGAACCGTTTATTATACCAGGTCAGTTACCGTTCTGCATTTGACGTTGGTCTTTTGATCTGAATGCACCTTCATTGAAGGTAGCAGACATGTGCCCCACATGTCCGACGGGAACCACTGTATACAAGGTGTTTGGTACATCGATAGAAAGTTTGGAAGAGGTGATAGGGAATGTCATTTTGAAAGATTTATGCCATATATGCCTTAGTACAAAAATACAGGGTTGTCGAGTTACAGCACATTTTCTAATTTTTCGGTTTCCTGGAAATTGGTAATTGAAAATTTAATTTCATTTGAAATATTTTTTTTTCTTATTCTTTGATTTATACACTATAATAACAACAAGAGGACTAAAATTAAAATAACACACTCAAAAATTTTATTCATCTACGAAAATTCAAGTTTCATTCTTAGATTTGAGTAAGGTTTTTTTCTAACAGTGAGAGAAATAAATGCATTCAATTTATTTTAAAAATAACTTTATTGAATTACCTTTACAGTGGTTTATCGAAACCCGTATCAATAAAATATTACATACATTAAATTCAGGGAAGATATTTATATTAACGAAATTAATAATTTTCTCTATTCACTTGTTCTATATTTAATATAAAATACAAAATATCTAATGTATTGCATTGGATGTTCTGAACGCCTAGAAGATGAATTTTTAGCTTTGTTCGCGGTAAGGATTTAGAACCGATTCTGAACTAATGCCCATGCGCAGTTGAAATAGCAGCCTTCGCGGATAACAAAGTTCAGAATTTTTAGTTACAGTCCCATGTTCGCGGAGAAAATAATTCGGTTCGAAATCGATTCTGAACCAGTCCTACCGGTTCTAAAGATTGAAGAAGAACTGTTCGGAATTTTATGCAGCGCCAGCGTTCATGCTGCTGCCGCAATGTGCAACTATTTGACAATTGTTTTTATTTTATTTTAGGTTTTTCTCTTGTTTTGTCATTCGTTGCATTTGATGTTCCAGTATATATTTTATTATATTATATTGGTTTTACTTTAATTAGTGTTAATCGACCTAGAATCTTAAATAATAAGCTAAAAAAGTGTTAGTTTGAACCTAAAAAAAATATATTTTTGTGTTTGCGATAAATGGAGTTGCATCGTATAGGGACGTATCAGACCCGTTTTTAGTTTTATTAAAAATGTTTTTTGAACCAAAAAGAAATGGACCTAAAACTATTGTGTTTTATTCTTTGTTTAGAAAAACCCCAATATTTTTATTAGGCGTATGTTTAGAATTAGATTTACTTTGAGGCTCCCGAAATATGAACTTAACACAAAATAAAGAGTAAACAATAGATATCTGTTAAAATATATATTTGTTTATCAAAAATTCTATTCAGCAAAAACCAAGACGTTTTATTCCAAAAGGAACTGACAGTTAGACTTTATATTATATAAGAATAACAATTACAATACAATATTTCTTTAAAATAATACAAATAATAAAACCTAATAAAAGACAGTTTTAAAAGTTATTTAAAACAAAAAAAAAACAACTAGTTTAATCAGCATTTAACACCGTATGCATACCAGAGTGGACGATTCAGTTCCAAAATCGTTCGCGGTAAAAACAAATCCTGAACCGGTTAATAACTGAGCATGCGCTGTACGGCAATCTTGAACTAATTCCGTACTAGTTCTGAATCGGTTCGGAAAGTGACCAGCGAACAAAGCTTTTGTGTTTCTGTGCACCAGCCCGGTAATTGTTATTTCTAAAATAAACATAAACAAAATAAAAACAGCAATAGATAAACAACCAGTTTTTTTAGTCAGCCATACAGATGATATCGGCTTTAGTGCTGGTGGCACACGTCTTTCCATTGTTTTTTATACCAGTTCAGTGTTCACTTTCAAAATTTAAAATTGTCTTGTTGACAAAACGATGGCTACTTTGTCCAATTTAGAATATGCTGATATAATGTTCATGTATGGTAGAGCAAACGACAATGCAGCTGCAGCTCAACGAGTATACCGAGATCGATTTTCTGGAAGGAGAGTTCTCAATGTACAAGTTTTTATTAACACATATCGCCATATTTGTGAAACAGATAATCTTCATTTCAGAGAAAGACATGCTGTCGAAGTAGAACAACCAATTTTGGATTTATTTTATGCAGATCCAACCACGAGTACTAGAAAGGTAACCAATCAACTTAATTTGTCTACTTGGAAAGTGTGGAACGTTTTGAAAGTTGAAGGAAAACATCTATTCCATTACACCCCGGTTCAAGGCTTTGAAGAAGGTGATCCAGCACGGAGAATTCTGTTCTGCCGTTATTTGTTAAATGCTGATATGGAAGTTGGACTTTTTTTAAAAAGTATTTTATGGTCCGATGAATCAAACTTTTCTCGGGAGGGAATCACCAACTTCCGCAATCTGCATTATTGGGCTGAAAAGAATCCGCATATGAAAAAAGGAATATTCCAATTCCAACAGAAATTCAGTGTAAATATATGAGCAGCGGTAATCGAAAGAACTTTCATTGGGCCATATTTCCTTCCTGAACATTTAAACGGAGACAATTACTTAGAGTTTTTATGAAAAGAAATGCCGAACATCGTGGATGAAATACCATTGAACGTAAGAGACAGAATAATTTTCCAGAACGACGGATGTCCAGCACATTATCGGCTTGACGTAAGAGATATTTTAAATGAAACATTCCCTAATCGTTGGATCGGAAGAAACGTCCCATATTGTGACCAGACTTAAAGCCTATAGATTTTCACATCTATGAGGACGTATGAGAGAACTTGTTTATAAAGTTGAAATAATTGACCGTAATTAACTGATTGAAAGAATTAATGAAGCAGGTGTCACACTTAGGGAAGAAATGAGACTAGGCATAACCACCACCCAAGTGAGGAAACGGGCCCGAAAATGTATTAAAATTAATGGCTTACATTTTGAACATAACATGTAAAAAAATAATACTTAGTGTGATTGTGGTAATTTTAGGAAAGTAAAAATAAATAGAGAAAATAAATGTTTAATTTCGTTAATATGAATATCTTCCCTAAATTTAATGGATTTAATATTTTATTGATACGGGTTTCGATAAACAACTGTAAAGCTAATTCAACAAAGTAATTTTTAAAATAAATTGAATGCATTTATTTTTCTCACTGTTAAAAAAAAAATCACTCAAATCTGAGAGTGATAACTTGAATTTTGGTAGATGAATAAAATTTTTGAGTGCACAGTTTTTTGTGTGTTATTTTAATTTTAGTCCTCTTGTTGTTATTATAATGCATGAATCAAAGAATAAGAAAAAAAATATTTCAAACTGAAAAATTATACCAGTATCATAAAAATTAAATTTTCAATCACCAATTACCAGAAAACCTAAAAATTAGAAAATGTGCTGTAACTCGACAACCGTGCATTTTTGTACTAAGGCATATATGGCAAAAATTATTCAAAATGGCATTCTCTATCACCTCTTTCAAACTCTCTATCGATGTACCAAACACCCTGTATGTAATAATAGTCATTAGTTAAGTAGTAGGAATCATATCTTTCCGCTAACCACCATAAAAATTATCGAAGGTTTCTTTTGAAATTATTCTTTCGGAAAACCAATTTTCTTTGTAAGGTGAGTTGTTCATATTTTAAATGTGGTATATTTTTCTTACACAATTTGTCTGTTTATTTTTTATCTTTTCATGTATGACATTTGATCGTGTATTTTCCATCTACCTTGTTGTCCCTTCTATCCAAAGACTCTAGCTTAAACAATTTTTTAAACTTTAAAATACACATTTTTTAAACTCTTTAAATTTATCTAAAAAAATCTATATATAAAATTTCTATTGTTTTTTAATATAGGGTTCTGCTTACGTAGCAGAATGGAAACTAAAATAATGGGGTTTGTAGAAATATTTTAAGGGTTGAAATTGAAAGTTATGGCGGCAAGACCATTTTCCTGCTCTATATATTTTATCGGGCAGGAGAAAGGAAACATCAATATAAAATTCAGAATAGACATTCATATGTTACAAAATAATTTGCAGACGATGTTACCTTTAGGTCGTATTCAATATGGAAATCAAAACCACAAAATGCTTTTAGGTATCTTGAATTATTCCAATGTATTTTACTTATTCTTGACTATAACGAGTAAATTAATTTTCCGGAGATATTTTGTTCAAAAAGAAATTGGAATAATTACCTAATTGCAGATACAATTTACTGAAAGTTGTTTGACCAGTCTGCAGATTTTAATAAAGTTCATTGATTTATACTAGGTTACCAACGTAATTAAAATCACTAATAAACTTTTTATTGGCAATTTTATTAGCAGTATTACAAGACCCACAACTGTATAGCTAATTACATCTTTTTAAAAAATGATGTGGTGTGAGTGGTTACTTAACATTTCATAATTATATAATTTATAAAAATATAACTTCCTTTAAAATGGCTAATTTACATTAAGGCTTCACTAATTTTCAACTTCCCCTAAAATACCTAATTTACATTAAGGCCTCCCCAATTTTCAAGTCCACTAAAGCAGTTGGGGGAGAACTTTAGAACTAGGTCAAATAATCAAGAATGATATAACTTAAATAATAAATAATTTGATGAAAGCACATTTATTTAGCTAATCCGGAGGTTAATTTAAAATTTTAGAAAATAACGGACTGTCAATAATGAATAAATGAGTTGAGTGTCGACCTTTATTAAAAAATATTATTTATTATTCGTTACCAAAGACGAAAAGTTTTGTTATTAAGTTTTAAAGCCTACAATGTGCAATAAAAAATAAGAAAAAAATATATGAAATAGTTAAAAATTATCTAAAGAGACTATTATACTACACCATATCCAGGATCCCTAACTACTATGTAGGAGTGGGAGGAATGACATCGCCCTGAATCACGATCCTAAATCACTTTGAGAATGATCGCCGAAAACGTCAGATCTCCCAAATTTACCATGACACTCATGCTTTTTAAAAATGTAAAAATAATCTTTGTCCTAACCATAACGAAGACAAAAAAAAGGATATCTTTGTAAATATCAATAATATTTAATAAAGCTTTCTTTTCTTTACTCGCCATACTTGCTTGTCACCAACCATGAAGACATCGTATCGATGTCTGCTCTAATGGCTCACCACACCTCGACTAAGTATCTTAAATGCTATTATACCATACCAAGTTACTTCCTAATTAGGGCACTAAGTGAGTAAAATGCTTATTAGATCATCCAAAATTCAGGGATACTAAATTAGACACTGAATTCAGGATGGTTGCAATCGCGCTTAGGGCAGTAATGCACATAATTAGCGCAATCGGGCGATGCTAATCTCCCTTACTGAGTTGGTACCTTAATTTGGAAACTATTTAATGTCATTTAATAGCATTTAGGATACTCAGTCGATATCCGGCAAGCGTTATGAGCAGATGTATCGTTGTCTTGGTGATCAGTGACGCGCGAAAATAAAGTGAAGAAAAAAGTTTTGTTAAAGGTTTTCGATATTTACATAATATGGAATAAAAATTGTAATAATTATTTGAACGAAAATTATAGATACTATAATTAGAGTGCTGTTTGCCCAGCGCTTTCTGTTCTTATTTTCATAGAATTGACCACTAGACTAGAAAAAAGTCTATTTTTCGTGCTTAGTAAGTGCGAGTATCATGGTAAATATCTGAGGTCTGGTTTGCTCGTTGATTACTCTCCCACTGGTTAAGGATCCTGATTCAGGTCGATGTAATTGGTATGCTTTAAATACCCCCCCCCCCAATCGCATCCTGTGGTTGACTAGTCCTCTAAGGGAGGTTATGAAGCCAATTTAGTACCTAACTTATTTAGGATCTCCAAATATCGGATTGTCTAATAGGCTTTTTAAACAAGTCACCATGGATTTTTTGGTTCAAATTAGTTAAGCTAGAGGCCGGTTGGGAGAGTTCTTTAGTCGCCGTTTGGACAAATAGTTATTTGTGTATACTTCGAAAATAACTGATGTTATGAGTAAAATAATGGAAACCCTTGCGGTTCAAAAAGGATTTTTTTAATTTGGAATACGTCCTCAAAGTTTTTGCTAAAAACCATATCATGTGCAAACCATACGTTGATTATGGTTATTTTCAAGTGGCCGCTGGTGCATTAAAAAGTAGGGCTTGCAATTCCAATGGTACATCGAAAACGTAGATATGTATAAAAACTGCCATAGGCACCGGTGGATGAAAAGATAAAAGTCTTTAAAAATTGAGTGTGAAACAAAGCAGTGTATTTTAAGTAACTTAACATAAAAAGGTAGTAAATTTTAAAAATATGGCAGTTAAAACAAAATGCACATATAACTTACTGCGTGAATTATCTACGATCTATGGCATTAGCAAACTTATTAATAACCCACTGATTGAAATCTGGTATGCTTTCTTTAGAAAGTATTGCCAGAAAATCTTTCTTAGCTCATAGTATTCCGTAAAAACGTTTTCATCCGTTTGAGGGTAGAAAGCACCGTTCTGCTTCAGCCGATGCCATCGGAATAGTAATGAAAATTTAACACCCAGATTCACTAAGAAGATTTAAGATTTAAACCCGATCTATTTGCCGTGAAATTTAAATCTTATAGTCGGCTAATTTTGTTTTGCTTATGATATTTTCTAAATTTATATTACATATGTCAACAGATAAACGCTTATATAAGTTTATTAAGCATAAGAACCTTGCGATAAAGCCTTCAAATATGTAAGAGAAATAGTTGTATCTCGAAAATAAATGAGTTCTTCATTTTTGCAGCTTCAGTAGTAAAACAAAATGATTTTTTGTGCTTGTATTTTTAGGGTTTAAAACTTACTTGACGTATTGTTGCTCTTGTCATTTTAAGCACTCTCCTATCAATTTGAGGCGGTTTTAAATGTAAACCATGTTATTGAATCTGGCTGTTTAAGTTTTAGAACTTCACTAAATGTCTCACTTAGCTCGATATTTTGCGAAAGATAGTCATAAAGTACAAGAAGTCCCGAAATTGATCCAAATTCTTCAGTTTCGTTTATGACGGTCAGTTGTGTACAGAGTTTTTGTTCGATAAAAAAGGGCTAAATTTTTGTTCGGGAAAACATGTGCTACATTCGACATACTGTTTCGAAAAAAATACTGGCTCCTTCCAAGTGACCTGTACAGCTAAATCGTTCTTTTGTTTGACAAATAATTATATCAGAAACTTCGTTTGCTTCACGAGAAAACACTGCGGAACATCTTTTGAGGTAATATTATTTCTATTTTCTGTTAATTTTGATTCAAATAACAATATATTTTTATTTGAGATAACGTCAATTTGTCTTGTTTGAAACTTACCGAATAACACATCAGCTTGAGGCATTATTTTGTAAAATAAGTTTAACCATGAAAGGAAAATCTTGCTTTTGAGAATTTTGACATAACTTGATAATTGGTTCGTGGTACTAACGTTTAGGAATGTGATCTAATATTGCGGTTCTTTGAGGACTATTTGAAAAAACAAAGAACAAATCCCTCGTAAATGGGAAGAAAACATGCGGACATTTTTATTGACGGATGTAGCGTTTAATATTGCCAAATTTAATTATGTGTGCATAACAGTGCACGTAAGCAGCATATTCATAGGGTTTTTTTTATAATCGCTTGCACCCCATTCGACGAGCCACTCATGTTTTTTAGAAAATAAAAAAGCACTTACTTGCATATACAAGAAGATATAGAGCAGGAACTGCATTATATTTGACTACTTTTCTAGAATCTGCTACAAGATATTCTTAAGAATCTCTAACACATACACGATGGTTTTTATAAATTCCTTTTTAACTCGGAATCTTTTGAATTCAAGAATCGACTACTGTGTTTGTCTGTACAGTTTGGGACAGAGCACTTAATTTTAGATGGTTTTTTTCTCGCCAAACATTTTAAACCACTTTAAAACGTAACAAAATATCTTGATCAAAGTAAAGACATAGTCACTTTCACAAAAATTAAAATACCGGTGCAGTACACATCCCGCATAGAAATATCAGCAAAGTAGATAAAACGGTTGTATTCTAACCTGAACTAAAGGAATGGTTTAACTGCTGCTTAAAGAAACCTTTACCGGATACTGGCAGCGCCACACGCGGTTGGGAGCAAAAGTTCAAATACTCGTCCAGTGGGCTGCAAAAGAGAAATTTTTCTAGTAAAAGGATATTTTGTGGGAGAAAGTAAACACAGGTTTGCAAGTCGACTTGCAACCTACAAGAAGCTTATGATACGAAATTAATCTTCACGTCTTAGATAGGCAACCCCATATACGCTCCAATGGATTACCTTGGATTGCATTAAAATTGCACACCAGCAAAGCGATAACATTTCCAGGTATAATACTGTAATACAGACAAATAATTAATGACTTTTCGGCAAAGTAAGTTAAATTATTTCAATAATTAACTGCTGTTCGCGTATAATATAGGTAAAAAATTTATTTAAATTTAATCATTAAATTATCAGTAGAAATTAAAAAAATATTTGTAATTATATTTATTACTATGTTTTATTTTAATTTACAATTTTTTTTTTTGGGGGGGGGGGTCGCCACTGTTATTTTCAATCTTGTGGAGTGGTAAATTCTCTACAAATTTATTTGGTAAAGTTAATAGTTTATACGTAATACGAGAGAAAAATTGAATTATTGTACGCTAGCAAGTCCATTCAGTTCCACACCACCCCTAAGGTAAAACTCGTGATAAAGCTTTTTTTTAATTAGGCTAAACCCACAGTATAGATAAACAAAAAAAGTTACGTCACACGCATTATACTTTTTTATAGGTTATACATTGACATGCTAAAAATCATTAATAATTAAAAACGTTGTCCATATGATGCTTACTTTTTATCAGTGCTGCATAATATATTGAAACATGGAAACTAGAAAATATTTTTATTATTAATTATGTATTTTTATGACATAAAACAACATCTAATATCATAAAAACATCTATCTCTCATGAACGCCACAATGTTTTATATTTTAAACTTCATACTCGTGCCGAGTTGTACATCATGTCAACATTCTATAAACTAAACATGTATTTTATGTACCAACACTCAAAGAAAGTAGGTCGTTTTCAGACTTTTAAAATACAACAAGCTTTTCCTTGCAGTTTTTGCTCACTGGATCATAAAAATATGACGAGAAACACACTTAAATAATAAACACAAGATCTATTTTTAAGGGAAACCTAAACAAACCATAGTCTATTATTTTTTTATAGGAAAAGTTTTAGCTTGAAGTGATTTCTTTTGCTTCAGTTATTGAATTATCTAAAAAGGAAAAGAGGAAACTATTTTTGTTTATCTCTCCGTGATAAACTCAATGGGTTTTTTTCAGAACAGGGTATTTTTATGTCTGCGGTAGGGAGAAAAACCCAGAGGTTACAATACGAGGGGATTTTATCACCAGCTTATTATTTTTATTTAAAAAAAAATGTTTACATTCTATTAAAATGTCTGATTATAGAAACTGTGGAAAAATGGAAATTGGCACGCCTTCACCGTGAATTTAAAAACAACATAATCTCATTTTTCTTAATTTTGTCATCACTAAAATATTTTATTTGTATTGCAAACATTTCCGATTTCCAAAAATCTCACTCTAGAAAGTTGATTCTCATATTCTCATCATTTTTATTTATATATATTTTTTTATATTATCACATTTGTTTTCATCCTATAAAGAACATGTTATAATATTGATTTGCCCAAAGGAAGTGTATCGACATCAAGCTATTAATGATATTTAATCGGAAATTCAATATGCAAATTTATAAATAGAGGCTAATCAAAATGGCCTGCAAGTTACAGAGGGTGACACCCAACTTTCATTTTATCATCATTATATTGTCCACTGCTGAACGAAAGCCTCTCAAAACTCTTACCATTTTTCCTGTTTTGTACCACTTGTGTCCAATTTCTTATAACTCCTTTGATATCGTCGGTCCATCGTACTAACGAGCATTTGGCCTGAAAAACCGGACAAAAAGGAAAAATGCAAACTATACAAGTAATCATCGAAATTATTCTTTTTGTAAACCTGAGTAACCGTATTCTCATAAAATTATGATAAAAGGGCCCCTCCCCGCCGCTACGCTCCGCACAGTTCATTGCAATCTAAGATTCGTTCAATACGCACGCATTCGTTCTTGATAGATTTTTTTAGACTTGTGTTTGATGTTTGGTATTTTGGAAAGTGAATATTAAAAAAACAAATTTTTGTGATGGAATCTGAAACACCAGGTATGTATTTAATTTTAATATATATTATTCAAAAATATAATGACTGTTTAGTATTCTTATGGACCTTAAACAATATGCAGGAAAATTTTCTATTTTTTTGTTTTTCTTTTTAACTAATACTGTTTTTTAAAATGTTCCGAGCTAGGTCGAGCTACAATTCTTTTTTTATAATAAATTATAGACATTAGCATAACAGTCAAAACATTTTCCACATGTTTCCACCTCTTAAAGAAACCACTTTGAGTTTCACGGTTTTTTTTTGCAATAATTTTGGTTATTTTTACTTATATACATATTTTTATTCCTATAGGTACAGATTTGACATCAAATGTTATTGAGATATTTCGGAAAACGCTATACATGCTTTTTAAACAAAGCACATCCAGAACACTTGAAGATAAGGTATCATTTATGGAAATGTCCCCAAAGCGAGTGCCATACCTTAAGTCCCGATTTAAAATATTTTAATAGTGATTTGAAGAAGAGATGAATATCATCTAACTATACTGAAGAAAGATTTTTGAAATAAAAACGAGAAATGGCTTAATACATCAATACCAGTACATAACTGGGCCACGAACTCTACGAGACGCCAAGGAAGCATTTCCAAGAATTACATAATCATAGTAAACGACAAAGACAAAAGAACTCCGCGAACAGGTACCTGTTGAGGAGCTTACCTATGCAGCCAGCGTAAGTCAACAAATGTCTGGAAATGCCGCGGCCTCTAAACTTATAATAGATGCAACTTCAGCACCAACAAGAGCCAAACGTTACAGGAAGGTAAAAAATACTGATCCGAAACCAAAAGTAAAAAATTACATACCTGAGCAAGCTTTGCAAAATCTTTGTTGAAGGTGACTTTACAAGGAGGTAGTGGGAGTTGTTACACGATTCCAATAAGGCTATATTTCCTTGTTATACTCTAATTAGAGGAGCAAAGAAACTCTGCTATCCAAAACTAGAGTCAATCCGAGTTACGGAGACGTAACCGTAGAAAACTTTAGAATGTCAAACTTTGTAAAAGACTTTTTATGGGAAAACGTACAGTTACCCTAAGTAAACTTATAAAATGATACCCATTACGTTTTTTTAATATTACTCCCCTCCCCCTCCCCACCCTAAGTCAGCGCTCCTTCACCCGATTGGTAAAATAATGCCAGAAATGAAATCGGAGCACCTAAAAACATATAAAATGATACCCATTAGGTTTTTTAAATATTACTCCCCTCCCCACCCTAAGTCAATGCCCCTTCACCCGATTGGTAAAATAATGCCAGAAATGAAATCGGAGCACCTAAAAACATATAAAACGATATCCATTACGTTTTTTTGATATTACTTCCCTTCCCCTCCCCACCCTGTCAGCCCCCCTTTACCCGATTAGTAAAATAATGTCAGAAATCAACTTAGCACCCTCAAAAATCCCCGGATACTAATTTTGACACGTCTAAAGTCAAAAACAACGACGTTATTAATTTTGTCAGGTTTTTGAGACCAAATGCTCCTTAGTGCATCGGCTAGGGATCCTGTCTCCGTTCTTATAAATAATTCCACTCTAGAAAGTTGATTCCCATCTTGCGTCTTATCATTTTTAATTATATTTTATTTTTTTCATATACAAATTGATCCCATCTATTATCGCATTTATTTTTATCCTATAACTACACTTTATAATAATGATTTGCCCAGAAGAAGTGTATCGGCATCGAGCTATTAATGGTATTTAATTCGAAATTAAATCTGCAGATTTACAGTCAAAGGTTAATCAGAACGGCCGGCATATTGAAGATAGTGCCAGCCAACTTTTATTTCATTATCACCAATAGTCTTACATTGTCCCTCGCTGAGCAAAAACCTCCAAGAATTCTTACCATCTTTTCTTGTTTTGTGCTATTTGCGTGTTTTGCCATTTTAGTTGTCGCATGGTTTTAACAGCATCTCTCACTCTTGTTCTTTTCCTTATTGTCGTATTTGGAACTTTATCTTTTAGGAAGACTCCCAACATCTACCTCGCCATTTTGCGTATCATTATGGATATTCTGTTTATGCTTTTCTTTGTCAAAGTGTCTCCGCTCCATAAGTTAGTACAGAAAACACATATCTATCGAACTGTTTTCTTTTCAGACAGATCAGATTTAAATGTTTGAATTTTCCGAAAGCCGTCCAAGATATGCTTGTTCTGCGTTGAATTTTATGTATTTGGTTGTCTCGGCTGATTGAGATCTGGTGTCTTAAGTATTTATAAACGTGTATTTGCCCGATTCTTTCTTCGCTTAGGTTTATAGCATCATTTAACACTAATTTTTTATAAACTGAATTTTACATTTATCAATTTTTATTCCAAATTTTGCTGAAACTTTTTGCAGTCTAGGCAACATAATCTGGACTTCCTTCACTTTGTCTGTTATTTGGACAGTATGTATCATCGACGAAACAAATATGGTTAATATTTTCGCCGTTAATGTTAATTCCTATCGATTCCCAGTTTATTGTATTGATCTTGCTTTGTAGAAATATTACAGATAACTTGGGGGAGAGCGTATCTCCGTGTCCCACTCATCTCCCAATTTTGAATTTGTTTAATCATTCTTATAGTGAAATTTTCAAATGTGCTGTAGCATTCACATTTATCGTCAATTATATCGCAAGCATTTTATAAATATTGCAGTATTTATACACCATGATTTCAATTTACACTAACAAAGTTGCGGTTTACGGTATAGTCAAAAACCGCACTATTTTCACTATTATAGGTCACTACCTCATACACATATTTGTAGATTACTGATTACCGTGTGCCGTATGGGCAAGGCCGTGCGGTACATGACAGCGTTAAGGCCTTAAACGCAGCATTTTAAAAATAATATTTTTGAAAACTTTACAATAAATTTAACTATACCGATTCATGTGAATACAGCTATGAGATTATTTTTAACTTAAAATTAATTAAGGATTACCTTTTATCTAGAAAGGGCAAGGAGCCATTAGAAAATCTTGCATATTGCATTTATTGCTATAGAATATGACTTTTTAAAGCAAATGGATGTGGAATTTCTTATTAATGAATTTGCCAAAAGTAAAGCTAGGAAAGTCCAGCAAACTAGAGATATTTACTTTCCCTTTTGTTATTTATTTGGAATAATAATAATGTATTAAAATGTCCACATAGTATTGTGTACGTGCAAATTAGAGATATTTACTTTACCTTTTATTATTTATTTGGAATAATAATAATGTATTAAAATGTCCACATGGTATTTTGTTTGAAGTTATTGTTGTTTCATCAGTAATACGAGTTTATCACTTTTTTGTTTATACCCCCTAATTGCTTCAAATAAAAAATACTAACAAGTCTAAAGAGTTTTTCATAAATTAAATCCTGAACAGTGAAAATAAGTTGTGGGCCAAGTAATTTTTTTTCTATATGTATAATTACACTGGACAACAGGCAAAATGTATCTAAGATAGAATCGACTAAATCTTACCATTTTTGGTGTGCTAAAACCGGAACTAACTTATCTTTTTAATATTAGTTTAAGTTTTAGAGATACGTGATGTCATGTCTCCGTATATATTAACAATGTAACCTCAAGAATGTACGTGGTATATTTGTATTGTTATAACAATCGAGGGGCACGACGTTGCCAAATATACGTCTTTCCCCGAGTTAGGAAAATTTTGCACGACTTGGCAACATCGCAAGGAGAATCTACAAGGATGACACTCCATATACGAAATCCCAACCCCTCAGGGCTTAAAATAAAGGAGATAACCTTTGTAATGGACTTTTATATCTGCTTTGTACTGAACAGCCCTATATACAGACACAAGACGAACGCCACTGTTGCGAATATTATGGAATTGAATAGAAAATTCTCGAGTATTCTCTAAAAATGTAGAAACCGCGTTTGGGTATATAAACAGCTACAATGCTGAGGGGTTAGTCAGTCGAAGTTAGTGAGTCGAATCGAATAGTTGAGATTGTAAAATGTCTCGAAAGTATCTAAACAATCCAGATCACTTCTGTTATGTTTGTTGCGAGGTGACTTTTGCGTCTCAGAAGCGATTTATTAATCCATTGATAAAAGGGCGTATCAGCTTTATTTCGGTTGCAATATTGGGCGCTACATATCTACGAATCAGATAATAACGATACAACAATTTCTCAAGAAGAAGATATGTCATCAACATCAAAAGATCCTGATTTCATAGCCAGTACCATTTTTTTAGCATGGAAAAGAACTTGGTTTGAGTTTAAAAGCAGTACTGTTACATATGGGAAATATTTTACTGTCTATTTTTGTTGGATATGCAGTTCACATGAAAGAATCATACGACAATATGAAGTATCTATTGACAAGTATAAAATACTATGAGCACCAATGACAGATCTGTGTCGGCTTGAAGGTGATTGAACTTTTACTTGGGTTGCAGCTAAGATACACCAAGTTTTGCTGTTTTTTGTGTGAATGGGACAGTCAGGCAAAGATACTTCATTGCAAGAGAAAAGACTGGTCAGTTCGACAATCATTAGGGTCAGGGGCCCTATCCTCGTACTGGGGAACGTGAAGTTAACGGTGAAAAGGTGGCGAACGCGTATTCTTGAAATGTTCGTCACTCATATCCTCGTTCGCCCGATGAAAGGCAAGCGAACGGTGACACATGCGCAAATGATATGTCAGCCGCTAAATGACATATTTTACGCACTGATTTCAAAAAATAAAATAGTATTAAAAATTATTATTTTATTTTTGGTTCTTCAAAATAACTTCATCAACTTCATTAAAAAAAATAATATGTTGACGAACCGTTTCTTTAAGACGTTTTATTTTTTGAATAAACAGTCGAAACGTTAATTAGGTGGTACCCAGATATCTTTAATATTTTCAAACTTTTTAATAAAATATCCTTAGAAAGTTGAATATGTCTCGCAAATATTAAGTAAATTTGAGATTACAGACATATAAAATTATTACAGGAGATTCTGTTCATAACTCAATTGTATGAGTGTGCTATTTAAAAAAAATTTTTCTAGGGCCAGTTCTGCTTATGGATTTAACATAAATACTTGTGTCTATAACAGCTGAAAATCTTAGTTTTAACCAGTTAAATCTAACATAATTCTTTTCATGACACAACTTATAATAAATTTGAGAAATCGCAATTTGTAAGCTATCTGAAACTTTTATTTAAATAAGTAACAAATTTTATATTTAAATTATGTTAACTACAGCACTTAACTTAATTAGACTGTGTTAAACACTAGACGACACTGCAATTAAATAAATATTATGATTACAATTTATCGAGACACATAAATATGAACCCTACAGACCAACGAATGAGGTCCTTCAGCATAAAAACCTTATTTATGGTACATTTGATCTTCAGGTCTCTACAAATCTTTATAAAATAAAAAAATATATATATTTAGAGTTGAATGTGAGATCCGCCAGTATCTTTAATGGACGTCTTCTGTCTGGCCTTTGGTTTCGGTCCCTGGTCATAAACAGTTTCACTATCTTCGTTGAAGTTTCAGGTTTTCTTTCAAATTTATTTGTCAGGGCAGAACATCTTGCAGTAAGAGGCTGGACACTTTGTGAATTCATACAATAAATAACTGATTGGATAGTTTCCATAGTGCATAGGGATGATGGCTCTTAGAGTGGTAATTTCCACCGTTTCAAGGTTTATCAGTGCTCACTTTCTGCAATTACTGTCAGTATATTACTTTGTATATATGATTGCTGCTTTTTTTGATATCCCCTTTTCTTTATATATTAGAATCTTCAAGTACTTGGCTCTTTGTATGCATTTTTGTTTAACAGTTCTAAGAGTGTCAATTTAAGATAAATTTAATCCATGCAAAGTACAAATATTGTAATGACAATCAATAACTTCACAAAAATAACAACAGCAGTATTTTTTTTTTACTTTTGACGATTAATTTAAAGTACCAAAACTACTTTTTGCCTAAAAAGGTAACAAAATATACTACGAATATTTTCGGTCTGACAGCTCAATTCAATCTGTTATCAATTTTATTTTTTGAAATTCTCGGGTTTTAGCACGTTCATATTTGGCAACATTGGTTTTTTAAGAATACGGCTTTTACTGTCAAAAAGTTCACATCGCCATTCCCATCGCCGTTCACCTCACCTTTCACATCACACGTACGAGGATAGGGGCCCAGGTGAAAATAATGTACAACATATGCCATTGGTAGACCCAACCCAAAAAGATTTTGTTGCCACCACTGTATATCAAATGGGACCTAATGAAAAACTTTGTTAAGGCATTGAACACAGATGGGCCACCTTTTCAGTAACTACATAAAAAATTCCCAAGGCTAAGTTTTTAATATCATTGTAATTTTTGTATACAGCGCCCCAAAATTAACAAAAAAATGCACTTTCCCTACAAGATACAACAAATACACTAAAATTTGTTGCATAATGTTATATATGCGAATATTTACATATAATAAGCAATTTTACCATAAATATGTAGAATTTTCTTGCTTTCCCTCTGAATCCCTTCTGGATACACCGCCGTTATGTGCCATAGCTTATTATTTTTAAATTATAAAACCTAGAATGCAAATAAAATTTGTTATGTATAATATAATATTTTTTATTTTTCATAAATGCTTACAATTACAAATTACCAGCAGGCATGTATGTGGATAATATTCTTTTTAAACTTTAATATTTTTCCGCCAATGAAAAAAATTTTCCTTTTTCAACTGGAAGGCTTTTATAATACTGAATGAAACAACGATCTCAAGTTTCCAACTTCCTTTTATTCACTTAAGTTGAAACCAACAAGGGACTTCATAAAAACCGAATTTAGATTTGATGGTTTTTACTCTTGTGGAAAAGGTTTTTCTTTGTTAGGATATTTTTTTTATTCGTGTTGAGAATATTGAAACAAAAGAACGAATTTATTTTTAAGGAAATTTTCAAACTTGGTTGATTTTTCAACCAGCGTGCTGTACACTTTTTTTTTAATGTTGTGGTATTTCTTAAAAAGGAATACAAAGAAAAATATCTTAGTAAGAGGTTTCGTTTCCGGGGTATTTAGGTAACTCATTCGACTTTGTGTGGCATATTGTTTTGTTAACTGCAAGGTTATTTTTTTTTAAATTAATATGCGTGTATAATCTATGCTTTATATTTTGGTAATAATATTAAATAACACTATACACCAGTGCAATAAAAGGTACAAAACAATAAATAAGAATGCATGCAGTTTAAAATTTAACCTTGGTTCCTGTTGCCCACTCCTTTTTATAAGAATTGCCTAAATTCTTTGTATAGGTATTTCAACAGTTTTTTTTTATGCTTTACAATTAATTTTCTGTCTACACATGTACAGGGTGAGTCAACGATTGGATGAAGTAGGTTTGTGCCTTTTCGGTGAAATTAACAAAGAAACTATATTTATTGTTTGATACAGTTTATTTTTACGCAGATTTTAAAAATATTTAGGACTCTACAGGGTGAACCAAAAAACTAGGACAGCATAAAGTTGTATTTTTTTAAATAAAATACCCTATATACGAATCGTATTTTCGATTTAGCTTATAATTTTAAATCTTTTTTATTAAGGGTTTACTATAACAAAACTTTATAGTTTCTGAGATAATTAAGTTTAAAGAAAAAAGTCACATTTTCAAGCATCAATTCAATCCTAAATAACGTTTTCAATTTTGTGACAAATATATTCATATTTGGAATTTAGCAAGGCCAAGGACAAGTTAACATAATTTTTACCTAATATTTGCAATAAAAGCTACAGGGTGTTGAACACATCGGCTCAAATTTGAACAAGTTTAAATGAATAAATATCTTTTTTTTTTAATGGTACACCCTGTATATTTTCATGTTATTTAATAGGGTAATAAAAACCCTAAAAGTTTTGTTCAATATATCCTATACCTATTTATAATAGTTTTTGAGATATTTCAGTTTTTCTTATTTTCCATAATTTTTACAGAAATAGTCTTCATTATCATAGTAGCCATGTAAAATAATAAAAAGAAACTACAGAAACAAACAGAATGTGGTTAAATATGATGAAATACATTATTCGTTATATTACAACGGCAATAGTTTAATTAAACATAATGTGAAAAAATTAACACAACAATAACGACAAGGCAAATACATATTTACTTTTATACTAAATTGAAACAAAAAAATTACCTATTAAATACTGAGATTAATTATTTCTTTTTAATAAGTGTTCGAATAAACGACCCTCTTGTGCAATGCACAAATTTAGTCTTTTTTGCAGATTTTCCCGGACCCTGGACAAAATTAGTGGCGTTATTGTTCTACAGGTATCCCTAATCCTGTTTCGCATATCTTCCACTGTTGTTGGTGGATTAACATACACCTTATTTTTAATATAACCCCATAGGAAGAAATCTAATGGGGTGATGTCGCAAGACCTTAGTGGCCACTCAATGAAACCCCCACGTCCAATCCATTTTTGCGGATATCGTTGGTCCAAAAACGCACGAACTTCACGATGGTAATGCGGAGGCGCACCATCGTGCTGGAACCACATACTGTCGAGCTCATCCCTATCGAGACCTTGAAGCAGTTGGGGTAGTTCTTGTAGAAAGTTCAGGTAACTATGGCCATTTAGTGGTTCATTAAAAAAGTGGGGTCCAATAATTCGATTATGATGAATACCACACCAAACATTTAATGACCAGTGATTTTGATGTTGCACCTCTCTAATCCAACATGGGTTTTCTGTGACATAATAATGCATGTTGCGTCTATTTACGGCACCGTTACTTCTAAAAGTAGCTTCATTACTAAACATTACCTTGCATAATAAATTTGGATTTAATTGAATCTCCGCATTTATTGTACGACAAAAATTTACACGACTTTCAAAATCCTGTCCATGCAATTCTTGGTGTAATTCCATGTGATATGGATGATACCTATATTTCTTAGTAGTACGATTAGCGGTAGATTGTGATGTTTCACATAATGCTGCTAACTGACTGCTACCAATATAAGGATTTTCCTGAACATTTAACAATACTTGTAGTTCTTTTTCTTCATTAGTTACTGGTTTGTTGACCACTTTACGTTTTGGATAATCAACAGTACCAGAAGAATCAAATCTTTGCATTAAGTTTTGAAAAGTATGGGTATTAGGCTGGCGTCGATCAGGATACTTCATTTTGTAAATTCTTTGAGCGAGAAGGCAATTTTTTTGAGTCTCTCCTATTGTATAAATCATATCTATTAACTCATTCTTTGGAAAATTCATTTTACAATATAAGATGAATGCAAAAAAAACCAAACTACACTACATAAAAACCAAAAGAATCGATTGCGGTTATAAATTTGACACACAGAAAAATGTTCTTTTACATTTTTTTTGCCATGGCTACTATGATAATGAAGACTATTTCTGTAAAAAAATATGGAAAATAAGAAAAACTGAAATATCTCAAAAACTATTATAAATAGGTATACGATATATTGAACAAAACTTTTAGGGTTTTTATTACTCTATTAAATAACATGAAAATATACAGGGTGTACCATTTAAAAAAAGATATTTATTCATTTAAACTTGTTCAAATTTGAGCCGATGTGTTCAACACCCTGTAGCTTTTATTGCAAATATTAGGTAAAAATTATGTTAACTTGTCCTTGGCCTTGCTAAATTCCAAATTTGAATATATTTGTCACAAAATTGAAAACGTTATTTAGGATTGAATTGATGCTTGAAAATGTGACTTTTTTTCTTTAAACTTAATTATCTCAGAAACTATAAAGTTTTGTTATTGTAAACCCTTAATAAAAAAGATTTAAAATTATAAGCTAAATCGAAAATACGATTCATATAAGGGTGTTCTATTTAAAAAAATACAACTTTATGCTGTCCTAGTTTTTTGGCTCACCCTGTAGAGTCCTAAATATTTTTAAAATCTGCGTAAAAATAAACTGTATCAAACAATAAATATAGTTTCTTTGTAAATTTCACCGAAAAGGCACAAACTTACTTCATCCAATCGTTGACTCACCCTGTACAATATATTCAAGGTGCCAATATCTACAGAAAATTTTAAAAGCACTTTTCCAATAAGCTAAAAAAAAGTAATATACTTTGAATTGTTAATCGACTTTTCTAAATTACCATTTTCATAAGAATTGCCGCTTTCTAATACAGTTACTTTTTCATTAAAAACCCTTTTCTCTATTCCTTCTAATGTGTCAAATTAATTTTCTCGGAAAGTTAAGCGCACTGGCCTTTTCCGTTCTCGCGTCATTTGCAGTTGATTAGTTTCCCTTTTTCCAACTAAGTCGGAAACTTAAAGGGTTTGATTTAATTTCGTTTCCGAAAATTGAAACCGAATGAAGTGGGCGTATTCGAATTACCAAGTAACAGTAGTATCCTGAGAGATTCTTGAAATTGTTACTGATATTTTTTGTTTTTCTTTTTTTTCATTTAGGTTCCTAGGGTAAATTAAAAAATATATGCTCTTCAAACTTTCTTTTTCGTTCAGGAAATTTTTAAAAATGTTTTAATGGAAATCAATCAGTATTCTTGAATCTTTTAGGAATCTTTAGGTAGCTTTGCTCACACGATGTTTGTTTCCCTGTTGTATTTCTTGCCTGATTTCGCCGCTGGGACCAAGCGGGTTGTAATACTGGACATTGTGATAGGTCCTCTGCGTTGTTGACTTCACACATATGCTTTACTGGACTGGGCTGGCAGATGATTTCGATGCGTGTAAAGTAGCAGTTTGGAAAATATGACGCGGTTGTAGCGAATCTATCAAAATTTACAATGAATTTAAGAGTTTTATAACAATTAATAGTCAATTTTATAAACTTATAAGAAAATTATCTTGAAATAATCTAATCGACCATAAACAAGGCATCATTCCTTATCGGGAACCCCCATGTTTAATCGATCATCGGTTATCGTTGAAAACTCATACCCCCGTGATAAGATCCGACGTTCTTATTCGCTAGAGTTGTTTGGCTTTGTCTCAAATACAAGCGCGGATCGAGAAAATCTTTTAGGAGGGGGCATAAAAATTTTTCAGGGAGGTGGGATGCGAATGTATTCTATGTTTATATATTAAGAGGCATTTGTATAGGGTACTTAGGTTATAAGATTTCCGGTATTTTTTCATCACATGTATATTATTTTGGGAGAAGGGCATTGTCCCAGTGGCTTCTGCCTTAATACCCGCTTGCTCAAAGAAACTTTTGATAAAAAATTAATTTCTTAAAATTAAATATGGCTAATTCAATATGGCGATCGAGAAAATCGCTAGAGTTGTTTGGCTTTGTCTCAAATACAAGCGCGGATCGAGAAAATCTTTTGAAAGGGGCATAAAAATTTTTCAGGGAGGTGGGATACGAATGTAGTCTATGTTTATATATTTAGAGGCATTTGTATAGGGTACTTAGGATAAGATTTCCGGTATTTTTTCAGCACATGTACATTATTTTGGGAGAGGGGCATTGTCCCAGTGGCATATGCTTTAATACCCGCTTGCTTAAAGGAACCTTTGATAAAAAAGTTAATTTCTTTAAACTAAATATGGCTAATTCAATATGGCGATCGAGAAAATCTTTCGGAAGGAGGCCTAAAATTTTTTCAAGGTGGTCGGGTGTGGGGTATGATATGTTTAAATAGGGGTATTTATATAGGATATAACATTTCCGGTATTTATTCAGCACCTATACATAATTTTGGGAGGGGACATTGCCTCAGAGGCCTTGATAATAAGTTAATTTCTTAAACTAAAGATGGCGAATTCAACATGGCGGACAAAAATTTTACATCTGTCAAAGTCGGAAACGGAGGTCTTTTTGGAAGGGTAGATTACGAACTTAATTTTTTTTTTATGAAATCTGTCGATGGTTTGATGGTGAAGCTGAAAATTGTGTCCTATGTATATTGTCAGGATTCTGGACTAACGCTTCCAACATTTCGAATCCCTTACCTCAAAATCTGTAAACGTGAATTTGAGGTATACTCTGTTATTACTGAAAACATTTTCATAAAAATTCGTTCTTGAAGTAATTTGGGGTAGCTAAATACAAATGTGATTTAACGACATAACCAATTCTAGACCATAAGAACCTGACGTAAGCATACTCGTCAAGTCTTTACTTGTTAACAGGTTGAAAAAATCTGCTAACACATTGGCAACATACTTGTTCAAACATTTGCTGAATCCTAGTTTAGCTCCTTCAGAACCCTCAAACGCATAACCTCAAATTCCGAGAGAGATATTTATACGAATACTAAGAGCGCTTGAACTCGCTAAATATGAATCTGGCTTTTCGATATAATCAATTTTATTTTGTAATAGATATTCTCCTTCTTCAGGTGCGTAGATTAAGAAAATACTAGATTGCTCGTTCCCAATGCCGGCCGTTCGCACAATGCGTGGGAGGAAGAAGAATGAAAACAGTATGACCCTCAAACTCTACTAATACTTAATGTTTGATTCTATGTTCCACCTAGTAGAAAAAGAGAATTCTGCTTTCATTCTTCTCTTTCTATCACACTTTGGAAACGGCCGACATTGGGATGTGCAATCTAGTATTTTCTAAATCTATGTTCGGATGCCGTATCCGATTCGAGCGTTGGTAACAGATAAGGGTCTTTGTGCATAGGATCCGTTTCTCATGATATGTATATGGCCTAATCCGTACTTCTACATACTGATTTCCTGTTGTCTTCTATCTAGTTCTGTCGTGTAGCATATGTGTTGATTAAGGATCTTGTTGCTGTTTCCAGTCTACATTTGGTTGAGCATCGTAACATACAATCCGGGACCGAAAATGTGGTGGCATATAAATATCGCTAAGACAAACCGAGTCTACAGAAATTTGCAAGTTATCTTAACATATCTAGCAGGTGAATTTCCTGAATTTTTTACTTTCCTGTTATTTTTTTACATTTTAATTTTATTAAAAATAAATGCGAAAATTATTACAATATTTTAAGTACATGATATTTATTTTTTAAAATATGCTGATACATATTATGATGCTACTGTTTAGTAGGTACTTACAATTACTGTATTTATCAATATTTCTATGTTTTGTATGTATTTGTTTGAGAACCTCAGAATTTATTCATTGTAATAATAGTCATTTAAATTCAAACACGATTTGTATGATTTTTGTGTAAATAATAGGAATATCTCTATCATCGAGGTATTGATACCGTAGATATCGATTTTTGTGACAACGATATTTTCCTGTATTGATACAAATACCTGCGATGCGGATCAATACCAAATATCAATACTTTTAATGACTATCGTATGCCTTGGCCAGGAGACTAGATATTTCAGAAAAATATCGGCGGCCAGTTCCTAGCCGATTCGAGTCCACACTGGGCCACGAGGATATGTCTAATAGACATACAAAACTTAATAGAAATGTTAACAGGTATGGATTTGTAGGTCCTCACTTATCAGTAGGTTGAAAAGCTCTTTCTCCACATTTGCAATATTCTTGTACAAATATTTAATTTATCGTTGTTTCTTTACTTCAAACCCATCAGACAATTAGAATAGAAAATCCCAAGCTTCCTAAACCACATTACTGAGATACAGAAGTTGTTGCAAACATGGTAGGAGACTTTTTTTTAACCTATTAATACGATTATGATTATTCTTCTGAGGACATTTATTTTGGGGTTATGTATGGCTCTTATAACCTAAAATTAGTTATCTTTTTAAGCCTGCTTTGTATTTAGCTTAACTTACCCTTGGTGCACATTTTCATAAAAATGTTTCCCGTAGTAATGGTTACACCTCAAATTCACATTTATAGATTTTGAGGTTATTGATTCGAAAATTTTGAAAGCATTAGTCTAGATTCCTGAAAATATACACAAGATATTTTATATAAAAAATAGACTTTTTTAACATGCCAAAGCCTAATAACTTTTTATTAAATACTATGTTGCATTATGAATTGATTTTTGGAAGCTATGCATGACTGTTTTTCACAATACCATAGTACACAATTTATGGAAAGATTCATCCAATCAAAAAGCTATTTTTCTGTCCCCTGTGCAGCGGCGGAGTGAGTGTATGTTGCACTGAATCAACTTAAAACATTAGAAGGCCTTGAAATTGGTGAATTATTCTGTTCCAAATTAACCTGGAAGGAACCTTGTAATAATAATGATGCAATAAACGAAATAAATCGCATAAATAACTACAGTAGCACTGAAATGGAATGCATAACATCAATCTATCGGAAATCGTAGGTACATAGTGCCACCTACGCTTGATGAACCACACAACTGCTGCAGTATTAAAAATTTCAAAATGAACCAGACAAAACTACTTTTTAAAGACATTATTTAACATCGCATTGCTACTAAAAAACAACCAATAGTGCTAGGAGAATTGTGAACTGTCTGTCATTTGTCCTTCATTGTTATTGTTATTCTAATACTAAAAAAGTTAATTTATCTAAATTATTATGTAATTGTTAATAGTAATTTAACGTTAAATAAAGGCTTGTTTTTTTAAAAATGTTTTATTTATTTTATTTTCTTCCGGAGTTTCAACTAACAAACCTATACGAACGATACGCATTTAGCTTTTTATTAATTATTTACCGAAACACTTATAAACATATATTTGAACGGATTTCACTATGTGTTTGGGTGATTTAAATTTCGATATTCCAAAGTTATTGCTGTATAACTAATATTAAAATTAATTGCGTAATTAGCCAACGTTTTCTAATATTTAAATATCATCAGCACGAGGCATATAAAAACAAACAACTTGAAGTGTAACTAACCTACCTAGATAAGAGCTGATAATACCAAAAACAATAACAAACCATAAATGAATTGTATGTAGTAAATGTAAATTACGCTCTCGTTATGTTTTGTTGGCGCAATATTGTTTTTAATTTTTATGCTTTTATTTTGTAGACAGTACAAAATTTTGAAAAATATAACCTAGGGACACGGTAGTATCCCCACCAAATCAAATAACGCTAGGTAGCAACTTTTACTGGAACCAGCTCAGCGTAGTAATACGCTTAAGCACTCCATATATTTGCAGTCAAGATAAGTACAAGTTTAAAATTTTTGTGTTCAAGGGAATTGAACATCTTTTTCACCCACCAGTCATCAAAAATCAAAGGACTTCTGGCGGCCCTAAAAATTGTGAATTTGGTATGGAGATTTTTCTGAAATTATTTTTCTGCCCTTAATTTATCGTATCTCTCTCCCCTCAAGGTCGAATATATGTCACTCATTAAAACTCACTTTAATTTTAAAGATATTTAAGTGCTGATAAAACCGAAAAGAAGCCCCAGAGCAACTTAAAATAGCATTACTTAAGAATAAACAGTTTTTTCTCCTTTAGGAGTTGTAACAAACCAATAGTCAAATTTACAGAAAAGAACTATCTATATAAAGTCCCCATTCCGAAACATGTCGGCAGGATTTAATACCTAACGGTCAGACGCCATCTAGACGTACACCAGAGTACTAGAGCTTGAAAATTAAATAAAATATAAAGAAATATTTACTGTTAAAAGTTACCGTTTTTCTCCTTCAGACCTTCAAAGAAAAAGATAGACAATTTATTTCCTGCCAATTTCACTCTGGTTCTCTCTCCACACACGTTTCGACTACTTAATGGTCTCGTCAGTGGTGCTGCAACGAACCAAGAGCCAAATTCACAGAAAATAAACACACCGAAATAATGATAATCGTAAAATAGGATCTTGTGGTCGTTTTTCAACATACTTAGATGTCTGTTAAAATTTCAAAAAAAAGCATGACATCTACACCAAAAATTTGAAGCTTGACGTATGTAAAGTACCTTTAACTTAATTGGCTTCTTTATTGTAAGCTAGTAATCGTTTTAACGAACAAAAAATTAAACGTATATTGAAATCACAAAACTAAAACTTTGTAAATAGTTTTGGAAAAACATTAGAAAAGGTTATCGTTGACCCCGTTTTTTCTAGGATTAAAAATTATTAATTACCAAACTGATTAACTGCCAGATGGTGTAATTTATCATTTAATTATATTTTTGATTATTTTATTTTGAATTATTCTACAACAAGAATTAATCTTATTGTTATAAGACTAAAGAAGTTTATAGGCTTAAAAAATTCGAATGAACGTAATTTCTGACTTCTTTAACAACTTGGCAGTTATGAAATAGAAATAACATCGTTATAGCGAAAATTTCGCCACTGAGAACGAATTTCCTGTAAGAAATCTCGAGAGTAATTCGCCAATTACAGATCAACACCTATTATATTTTTAGTTTTTGGAATGTTTTAGTGTAATAAAATACACCAATGTTGAAAATTTTTTACCTGATTTAATGTTGCATATTTTAAAATATTTTTTAGAAACGTAAAAATGCGGTATTTTATTAGTTTTCAAATATATCTAAACCATTGTTTTCGATTTTTTTCAAGATAAGGCATGGCGTGTTTTTGTTTTATTCCAGGAAATCGATCTAAAGTATGTTTAAATAAGTCTGGCAGCTCCCTAATCAGATGAAGAGATAGCGATAAGAAATTAGTCGATATCATTTAAGTATTAAAATCCGATCATCCCGTAATAAGTTAGATGCTAATAAACATTAAATATTCACCTGTATTTAGAAATATAGAAGTCCAGTTCATCTTTTATTTTTGTCAATATTTAAATAGATGGGACTAAGTAGATAAGGTACAAGTCACTCAATAAAAGATATTTGCTATTTTTTGATTGTCGCAATGAAATTAAATTAAAATGGACCTTGATTATTATACGATTATTGTTTTTAAGTTGCAAGGTTTCTTTTTTTCGGAATATTAAAACAACCACGATCGCACATAAACTTTGTGGTTCCATAACAGCCAAAATAATTTTCTAAAAATGTTCTAAAGTGAAAGAGGATTCATTTTTATGATTTTAACAAAAAATGGGTAAATATAACATTAAAGAAGGGGACATTGCAAATAAAGCCTTCATAACCTGACTTCTAAAGTTGAAATTTTAAGGAGGAATATCTATAAATTTATTCTGAAATAATCGTTAATTTTGACATGATATACTTACTATAACTAAATAATTCCTAAACATATTTTTTTTTAAATAAACAAACAGTTACATAATTATGTTAATATTATCGTTAATATTATCAAACAAAGTCTAATATAAAACACACGCTTATGGTATAATAGTAATTATAGTTTAAATCTATTCTCAATATAGCGCCAGTCAAAGTCACAAAAATTGTAGCGACACTATAAATGTATTTTTGTAAGAACAGTATACTAGTTATTTTGATTGTACTCTACTATCCATATCAGTTGCGGCTCCTAAGGTAGTGCCATGACCACTAAATTTTTTTTAAAAAAATTTTCTTTTATTATTTTTTTTTTAAACATTTTTGAATACTTTTTACTTTTCCATATTAATTATTTAGATGTCTGGCAATAGACAAACAGATTAACACTCTCGCATTTTGTATAAGCAGCAACAAAGGATATGAATCCGTGCCATTTTATTAATATGGAAAAACGAAGATATAACGGAGCTTACATGTGAACACGAAATATGAAACTAAGTATTAGTATACTTATTAATATATTATGTTTTTGGTTGTCACACATAGAGACCAATTTGCTACAGTGGTTTTTACTAGAAAAGAGATGCACAGCTTCATAATGAGGTGAAAGGAGAGGAAAGGAAGGCTAGTAGCAGCACCAGTGAGCAAAAATGCCAAGTTAACGCGTATGCCGGAAAGTCGTGGTGGGAAATTAAGGGCGCCACTGCATCACAGCTAGGTTGAATGCAGAAACCTTCCACGATGTTGTTTGGAACTAGCTTTCGACTTTACTCTTTAAAATTCGCTATCAACAAAACAATAGAAATACCAAACGCTAGTAGCATGTGGGTAAAATAAAACTTGAAGTAGACCATATAATAAAATCTTCAACTAAAGGGTTAACGGTAACAAAATATTAAAAATATAGCCTACTAGTTGTAAAAAGTTAAATCTTAAAACAAATGCGTTTTCTTCCTGTCCTCTCTATGCTCATAGATACTAATAAAATTAATATAAAATTATTGATAATATCGAAGTGCAAAGGTAAAAGTAAAAGCAAAGTAAGGAATGGGTTTAACGCCATAGTGTGGGTTGCCGTTACAGTATACCCAGAGAGTGGATTGCAGTAACGTTCGAACCAGTAGGTTGGATACCTGTAGGGTAGATGCCTGACATTTGATATCAGTCAAATTTCGGTTACTTTAAAAGCAACTTTTGCATAATTTTATTTGTAGCTGTTGATTTTACTTTTTATTTCCGTAAAGGAGAAGAAAGCTGCTGTGCTCATAAAGAGATATGTGAAGTTTATGGTGTTGATTGCATAACAGAACGCACTTATCAGAATTGGTTTAAAAAATTCCGTGATTTTGCACTCAAAGATGACAAACGTTTTGGTTGACCTACTGAAATTGATGATGACCAAATCAAAGCCATAATTGAAGAGAATCATCATATAACCGTTCCAGATATTGCAGAGAGGTTAAATGTATTGCACACAACAATTGAAAACCATTTTAAGCTTAGACTCGCTAAGAAGGTCGATATTTGGGTTCTGCATGAATTGAAAGAGATTTATTTGGCACAACGGATCAATATTTCCATATGCATCTCATGCGCAATGAAAGTCACCTTTTTTTGAAACAGATCATAACTGATGAAAAATTGATCATCGATGATTACTGTCATCGAAAACGATCATGGTCCAAGTATGATGAACCAATACATGTAAAACAGTAACATTCCAAGAAGAAAAGCTGTCAATTTGGTGGAACTACAAAGATGTGTATTTTGAGCTGCTTCCAAGAGACCGGACGATCAATTCAGATGTTTATTGTCAACAATTAATGAAACTGATTGAAGCAGTCAATGAAAAACGGCCAGAATTGACAAATCCCAAAGCAATTGTGTTCCACCATCATAATGCAAAGCTTGAATCGTTTTAGTAACCCGTAGGAAATTATTAGAGTTTAGTTGGGAAATGACGTCGCATTCCCTATATATCGTGACCTGGCACCATCTGATTACCATTTACTTTGAAGTTCGCAAAACTCTTTGAGTGGTTATACATTCACAGATGATAATGATCTTAAATCGCTCTTGCTTCAGTTTTTTGCTGATAAAGACCAAAATTTCTGTGAATCAAGGAATCATGAAACTGTAAGAAAGATGACAAAAAATCATTGAACAAAATTTATTTATTTATCTATTTATTTGTCTAATTACATACACTACAGAATGATATATTCTAAATGGTGTGGCAAATGA